>JAOEGS010015715.1:38926-88375 GCA_025447755.1 Corythornis vintsioides | reverse complement strand
TACAATTTTTTTTTTTCATTTCAAGCCAGTAGTGGAAATTGATTAATGAAGCCCGTCTGCAGTGAGTACAAAGGGCCAAATCTTCAGTTAATATAACATAGCAAGCTTCTACCTTTAAAAAACAGAAAGAGGAAGGGGACATAAAACTGAAAAACAAACAGGCATATTTGATCATTTAGTGCTGAAAAGATCAGGCACTCCTCAGTTGCAGGGTTTTATTTTTGTGCATTGTGTCAACGATTGGAAACCATATGTTTTAAGACCAGCTTCAATAGTATCAGTAGCTACAGTCCTCCTCTCAGATTACTTTTTACTGCCTGCCTAATTTTGAGCTTTAATAGCTAACATGCACTTTGTTTATCAGTTACAAATGTTCTGAGTTTTGATGAAGCAGGCTAAACAACACATATTGGTTTATCATCAGTACCAAAGACCCAACTATCAAATTGTTTCATATTGTGGCCTGTGACTTTGCAAAAAGTATTTCTTGGAAATCAGAAGAATAATCTTGACAGTGATGGTCTCTGGTTCTGAATGCTGAATGTGAGATGTTAGCACTGGGATCCTGACACAGCTCTTGTCATCCCTGGAAGAATCCATCCTAAAAGGTGCTGAGCCTTTTAGCATCAGAATTGTACCCCTTGGACAGCACTCCTGTTAAAGAGCTGGTCCTCTATCAAGTGCTTTACTGCACTGAGGTCAGTCCAGCAGTATTAAAATCTCATATATGTTTCAAGTCTTTTCAGAATCAGACCATTAGTACCTCATTGAGCACAACACATGAAATAGATCTTTTTAAAGTAATTCTGGTTAGCTGTACAAAAACCCCCCACCCCCAAAAAAACCACAACCAACCAACCAAACAAACAAACAAAAAAAACCACCAAAAAAACAAACAAACAAAAACAAAACAAAACAAAACCAAACAACAAAAACCTCAAACTGAAAAATAGTCTCTAGCTTGTGTTATTTATCCTCTAATTACTTGAGGACAGAATACCTCTCCCCTGTTTTTAAAGCACTGCATAAATTAATGATGTTCTAACAATAACAGTAACAGCAATTCTGGGCATTTACCAGAGAAGAAGCAACCATTACCCTTCAGAATGAAATTTCACTGCAGTCCACAAAATAATGTGTTAGAAAATATTATAGCTGCCAACTTCTGCAATTTTGTTGAAAGTCTTCTAAAATGCAAGCGTTGGGGTGTTTGGGGTTTGTTTTTTGTTGTTGGGTTGTTTGGTTGGTTTTTTTCCCAAAGCCTGAGCTCTGGCATCATGTGAAAACATGAAAATGTGAGATTCTGTTTTAATTTTAGAAAACAAGTAAGTTACTCAGCATTGTGGTTGCAAAGAGAAATTGAAAACATGAATCCAAGGGCCAGAGAACAATTAGCAAGAGCCCGAAGTGCATTGCTTTTAAAATCTTATACTTTGTAAAGCAATTTCATGACATTCAGGGTCTGACTCAGGGTGTTTTTATGCTTGGGGCTAACCATGTTCAGTACCCCAATAAATCCTCTATACCCTTTTTGAGGGCTTCTCACCTTGGTTTGTAACAGAGGATGGCATCACATCTTAATTGTCAGAAAGGATGCTAAAGTTAAATACTAGCTCATTTCTTGTTTCTAAAAATTGAACCAGTTGTTTGTACTGATGTAACTTTTCGTTTTGACAATGAGGTAGACAACAGAAACTGGAAAGATTTCCTCAAGGGAAATACACTTTCCATAGTAACTAAACTTTGGGATTTTGCTCCTTGCATCCTCAGAGGAGAGCCTGAGATGCAGGTGCAGGCTCTCCCACACTATGGCACAAGCTCTCTGGATCCCAGGTTCTGGCAGAAGGTGGCTTCCCACGTGCCCTTGCTATGGGCTGGTTGCCCAAGGAAGGAGACCATTAGCTCCTGAATATCTCCAGGGCACTGTCACCTACCTAGGTGATTGGAAGCGTTTCCATTTGGTGAATACATGGGGCTTTCTGCTTAAGTTTCCCTTTATTCTTTAAGTTTATGGTACATAGGAATAAGCATAAGGTAACAAACCCCCTCCTAAACCTGTCTTGGTCTTTGACAAAAAAAATAATTCCATCAGTCTGAGAAATCCTGGGCATTATATGACTGATGAGGACCCAATATGATGAAAAGGAGACTTCTATTGAGTCAAGGACTAGGACTTGCTCCTACTCTCTCTTGTCTTGCAGCCTGGTACCCCAGGTATGACCTGTGCACCCCAACCCACCTGTAGGGAAGAAACTATTTTGTTCCCTTGACTTTCTAAATTGCTTTTAAGATCTCCAGGTATTTTACTGGATACTAACAAAGACAAAAATACTTAAAATTCCTAATTGAAAAATATCCCTTATCTTCTGCTTTGCACTCTTCTCCCACTGTGCCCTTATCTACTTTTCTAAATATCGCATACAATGTTTTTAGCAAATAGAAAGGATATTAGAGTCGACAAGTAATGTTTACCCACCAGCTCAAGAAAGGTGTTTCTGGCACCAATTCACAAGTGACAAAAATTACTTATACTGAAAGGGATAAGGAGTGTCTTTTTGTGTGCAGGGTGCTGAACAAACAATGAGGTCCTGGTCTCTAACTGGCTTTCTGTGGCATTATCACAAACAATACTAATTCTTAAATACCTGCCTGCTTTAAGTACTTAAGTAAATAATTGTATTGATTGTTGTAGGACTATTCACATGCATAAAACTAAGCATATATTCAAATACGTTGTGAAATAAGGGTCAAATGAATTTTGCATGCAAGGCATTTTTAGATGATTAGTATATATGAACTTACTTGTTAAGACCAGCTTCAAAAGGAGCTAATGTGGCAATCAGTTTTTTGGGCAAGACAAGAGGGGGAAAGCAAAAGATTCTTTTTCAAGACAGATCTAAAGCCTTTCTTGTACTTCACAGACTCCTCACCAGAACCACAATCACAGGCAAGAAAGGCAGCAAGGAAGTCCCTGAAACAAGCAATGTCTGCGAGTTTAACGTGAGAGCGGCATAAACTCAGCACTGCAGATAATCCATGGGGAAATCAGGAGGTTAGTGCTGAGAACTGGTGGGGAATGACAACTGAAAGAGCTTTGGTTTTTCTAGGCCAGTGGGAGGTAGCTCATGCTAGGAAGTCTGCCAGCTCTGAACTGATGCTGGGAGCTTTGTCTCCTTCAGATTGTAGGAACACACTTTGCAGTCGAACTGATCTGAGAGATTTTGATAGTAAAACCAGCTGTCTCATTGCAATGATGTTTTTGTTCCATTGTCGAAATTTTGAGTTTAATCCATGAGTGGGCTGCAGCTTGTTCAAACCCTGAACTCAACACCCTTTGTGCTCCTTTGGCTTTTCCACTGTGGTTCATGGGATATCTCCTTCCTGAGGAAAGGGCTAGGTGTAATAAAAGCCGTTAGGCCAAGGACTTCCAAGTCTCCCCTAATGCCTCCCCAGTGTTGCAGAGACAGAACTGGAGAGCTGCACTCTGCCTCAGACTGGTGGGAAGAGGAAAATAAAAAGAGTAGGGTGCAGAAACCAAATAGCCCAATGCCCAGGCTGCATCCCCAGCGAGCAGGTATGCTGGTGGGAAGGGGTGGCTCTGTGGTACCTATGCCGTGTGCAGGGACGAGGCCGGCAAGGGCAAGCTGAAGCTGCATGTGTGGTATACAGCATAATGGGATGCATGGAGGGTGCATGCAGTAGGAGTTCCCAGCCCCATCTTCCCAGTGTGAGCACTCCAAAGGTGTCGGCTGCCCCTCTCCTGGATGTGCAGAGAAGCGTATGACGTACGTACCTCACAATAAAGGCACTCATCATCAGGCAGGAGCAGAAGTCTCCCTCAAGCTGGACATGCCAGAGACTGCCTCTGATTTAGTACAAAAATCAGAGGAGATGGGGCAGCACCTCTGTGTGGCCACGAATCCATTCTGGTTCCCTTAAGGAGATCAGAGCTAGAAGCAAGATCACCCCGGGGGATTTTCACCCTCTGGTGAGTCAGGAGCTGTGTGACACTGAGTTTGTGAGTGCAGAGGGACGGCTTGTGCAAGAAAAGCTATTTCTGCAGGACCTACAGCTTTGTGGTGCAGGTTGCCTAAGAAAGATGCACAAAAGCCCTATTAAAACTGATGTTTTAAAATTGTCACTAGAGATCAGCAACGCAAAGACTTTAGTGGGAAGAATTATTTTCTCGGGAGCAGAGCCTGCAGATATCATGGTATACAAGAGACGTTAAACTGCCCAAGTTTTACACCACGAATCTCTAGACTTTCAGCTAAATGTACATCGATAGCACGGACAAAGATAAAACTGTAGCTACGAAAGCAGAAAAGAGTGTTAGGAGATACCTGCTATCAGTGAGAACAGCGCCTGCCTTTTGTCAGAAACCGCGGGGGAAGCTGCCGGGCGACCGCTCCTCCGGCCAAACCGGCAGCGCTGGGTGACACGGGGGAGGTTTGTGAGGGTTGTGACAATAGCAGCGGGGCTGCCAGTGCATCCCCGCGCTCCGGTCAGGCCCCGCGGGGTGCGGGAGCAGCGGGAGGCTCCTCCTCCGCCCCGGCACCGCGCAGCTCCGCGGGCAGCGCAGTCGTGCAGGCGCTGGGACACCTCGGACGGCGCCCGCTGCCTCAAGCCGCGGCCCCACGGTGCGGTAGGTGCATCGCGGACCGTCCGCCCCCGACGGCGGGCAGTGCGGGGACGAGCCCGCCGTGCTGCCAGGCGCCGGCGGCCCCGGTGACAGGCTGTCGGGGGAGGGGGGGGGGCGGAGGGACCGGCTGTTCCGGCCTCGCTACCGGGCAAGCAACAGGTCAGATGAACCGATTAAAAATCACCGCGCCGTCCCTCGCGCGGCGCATGCCGGCGGAACGCTCCGCACCGCACCGCGCCCCTGCGGGCTCCGGCGGGAGGTGCGGCGGAGAGGGGGGCGGGTGGGCGCGCCTCGGGCGCAGCGCGGGGTGCGGAGCCACCGCCCCACTCCGCTCCTTTCCGCGGGCATGCGCGCCTGCCTCGCACATGCTCACTGCGCCCATAGCGGGCGCGCACACTCCGCAGCGCTGTGACTCCGCGTTGCGCCGTCGGTGAGTACGGGTTTGAGGGGTACGGCCGCGGTGCGGCTGCTCCCCGCGCCCGCGGAGGGACCGGCGGTAGCGAGCGCCCGAGCGGGGGCTCTGCGTGCCTGCGGCTGGCCCTAAGTGTGAAACCGCCTCTGCATGTTGCGCGCCGGGAGGTGCGCGGAGCGGGGAACGCGGAGCGGGAAAGGCGGGGCGCTTACCCCCAAATCCATCGGGGTTCGGCGGCGTTGGGGTGCGCGGTGAGCGGCTCGGGGTGCGGCGCCTTCGGTGGCGTTGGGGTCCTGCCTGTGGAGTTGGCGACTAAGAATTATCCGAGGTAGCTAATTAATGCGAAGCGTTTGATTTTACATTAACGCTAGCCTCATTTAGTAAGTATTTTAAAGCTAGAAGCGTGCGTTTAAATAAAAGAAGTTAATGCTCCTTTTTTGCGCTTACTTATCATATGAGGGAAACTTACACTGTGATTTATGCAGTTTAAGTAAACTTTTGAACGTTAAGTTGTGCTTGAGCCTACTGAATGGCCTCTAAAGGAAATTATTTATGGTAGGTAAATAGTATTTTTCAGATGTATTCTTTTGTATAAAGCTGTAATTGTTAAAATACATATAGCTAACCAATGAACAGTTTATTGTATTGGCCTTGCATCAAATATATTATCAACATTTTTGTTCAGAGTAGTAACAAATTCACACATCTTTTAGCACCTTTAAAGGCAATGCCAGGAACGGATTATTGTTTAATCTTTCTCTTGAACTTCACTCATTTACTGATAATTTTTTATCCTATCAGCTCCATTCATAGAAGGGTTTACCCCCAATATATTGAGAAAGCTTGTCTAAATTATTTCTGCCTGTCTACATCTGTCTGTATTACATCAGTCTGGTCCCCAAAAGATGGCATATGTTTAAACTAGTTGTTCTATGTCTAAACTAATGTTTCTTACATAGTTGTATTGGTTTGTATTTTGTTGCTACATACAGGATAAATTATTTCTTCTCATCGTTTTTGACGTGAATAATTTCTATTCTTAAAGCTGAATTTTTATTTCTGCTTTGAAAGTCAAGGCACCATGTGGCCTCAAATGTTACTTATGCAAGTAGGAAAGACTTGCAGTACAAATGCCTTGAAAATAATCAGTGCTTGCAGCTTTGGAAACATTCCAGAAACTTTTAAAGCATGTTTTGAAAATTCATTTAAGATGGCACAGCAGCTGATAACTTAATTATTCTAACTTGTATCTCTTAATGATGATAATAAAATCCTAATGTGCGATAAAAAATTGTGAAGTTATTGTGTCAAATCGTCCATGCTATTTTTGTGCTGCTTCTGCTCCCCCTCGAGCAGGTCAAAACATTTGGCTAAATAACAAGTGGTGTACTCTTTTGGTTTTGGGCTCATCGATTTGTTTTGCTTTGTTTAGCCCGCTCCCCTCAGCTAATTTTCCTTTAAAATACTACATAGAGACTTGATTCCCATGACTAGCTAATCTTATCACCATTATTTGGTTGAAATGTTTGAAATGAGCTCCTGTTTCAAATATCTTGCAACCTTGGCAGTCTTAAATTTCATTAGAAAAGCTTCATTAGGGAAAAATAAAAATGTTGCTGATAATTCCCCATCCAACAGTAAGTCCTATGTTCAGCTGCACAATATGTGCAGATGTGCCTTCATTATAGAAAAGAATTAAACTCAGGTATTCATATTAATAACTTGATCTCAGAATGTCACTTAAAGAATCTTGTGCTTTGCTGTGTTGCTGTGCTTAGCTGGTTGATATGGTAGATTATTCTGAAAGTGTAATAATTTATTAATCCTGTAAAAATTAGTTGTATGTTTAACTTCAAGCCTGTAAGGCGTCCTACTGAAATCAGCATGGCTGTGTGTCTGTCAGTGTGTATATGTACACACTGCTGACAAAGGAAACAAATAAATTAGTAATTTTCTGCTGTCTTCCCAAGTGTTATTTATGATGTGTAATAGTAAAACAGCTACTCTGAAATCAGCTGTGATTCTCTTCAATAAGATTTGTTTCTTCTGTGCCAAATTTTGCAGTAACAAGATGGTTTTAAGGTGTCTTCAATTGGAGAACAAGCAAGAACAGTGCTGAAGACTAATTACTCCTTGAAGTAAATTTCTTCTGCAATAAATTCACAGGTTGTTAGACTTAACCTGTGGAAATTATTGTTAAGATTACTTGTGCAGTGAAAAAATGCTTCTAAAACTTTGTGAAAACCAGCACAAGTTCTCGGAATGATGAAAAAATATTTTTTTTAATTGCTTTTGCCTGTCTGGAGTAACTTTTATTATGGATGAACTGATAAATGAATTTGCAAATTCAAATCCTTTTTCATAAACTGGAATGCTACAGTTTTAATATGAAAATTTAAAACTGTTACGTGTTAGATCAAGTGGGGAAGTCTTGTACTGCCATTTCCAGTGTGTAGGTACCGTGTGCATGTGTATTATATGCAGCAATAGCAATATAAACTTGATTAGTACATTATGTGGTCTCCTGGACTAACAGATTCTTTTCATTAAATTTCGCATTGTACTACATGGTACAGAAAAATAGCTATACCAAAAAGGAACAAAAAGTGTATTCATTGATATAAACAATGAGATATAGAAAAGTAAAGCCATTGAGGTTTTAGATACAGTCTCCTTTTCCGTGCTTTAATGTAGTAAAAAATATACATAGGTTGTTTTGGTTTTGCTTTGGTTTTTTTCTGAGTGTATATCTAATGGAAAAAGAAAAAAAAAACAAACCCAAAACTATAATCAAGCCTCTTGGCATAATATTCACTTGGATATAACAGGTAGAACTCATCAAATGTCTTTCCCTCCCTTTACTGAAAAGCCAGAAAGACCATCCTTGTTGGGACTGTCAAAAGATCTCATCAGAAAGCTATTGTTCATGGCAGTCTAATTCTTAAAACAATACTTCATCTTTATTTGCAGATCTTAACTCTAGTAATGATGTTTAACAAACACCTTACTTTAATCAGGTAAGGATAAGCCCCTCAATTAGGATGCAAACAATTGCTCATCTTGGTGGGATCATTTGGGCCCTGGAGGTGTTGCCATTTGCAGGTAGCTTTAGTGCTACCAGGGTATTGAAGTGGGAAGGAGAAAGCAGCAATAAGAATTCAGGACTCTGCAGTCAGCTTGCAAAATAGTTTTTGATCATGGCATGCAAAACCCAATCCAGTTCCCTTCTTCAGCAAGCTGTTCAATTGCTATTGATTTTACAGCTGCAAGAGGTGTGAGAGGAAAATTTGATCCAAAATAGTGGTCATTGCATAGATGGTTCCAGGGAGTGTGTCACATAGTGAATGTTTAATTAAAAATAGTCAAACCTCTTTCCACTCTTCCTATTTGGGCTTTAATTATGTATTTGAATTATTGCAAAGGTGTGTAAAATGAGAGAAGGACTACATAAGCATAATCCTTCCCATTTAAAATTGTCTTTCAGCTACCTAAGTTCTAGTATTAGGAGTCACATCCAAACATGTTTATTTAACATCACTGTTATCTGTTAGATTGCACATGGTTCATTAACATGGAGAGAATACATTTTGTTTTATAGTGTGTGGGATCTGCCAGAGGTCAGAAGAGGTTGTTTGCCTGAAGTCGAGATGGCATCTTTGCTTTGCTCTCATTCTGTTTGTCACCTCTGCTGTATCCGGGAAATACTTCATTAGTGCCAAGCTAAGGTATTTTCCCTCATGTTTATGCAGGGAGGCTGTGTGGAAAGCCAGAAGGCTGCCGCAGGCTTGCGGTAAGGTTTACGGGGAATTTTAAGGAAGGTTTCTTTTCATTTATGGAGGATTGTTTTAGTTGGGGTTTGATTAGAAAAAGTGGCTTGGAAAGGGGAGAGGGATGCCCGGAATGTTGTTGTTGGTTCCCACAAAGTGTGTGGCTGTAAGTTGCGGTATTTTTACAGAATTGGGGAGATGGGGGTCAGATGGCTTGGGAAGTTCAGAGCATTTTGTGTGCCATAGAATAATATTTTGCTGGTGATAGTCAGACAGCTGTACCTGGTGGTGATGGTGAGCTCGAGAGGTGGCATCTCTGCAGGGGACGGAACAGGAATGGGCCCTTCTGTCTTGATAAAGCTTGTGAGGTGCTGTCTGCTCTTCTCCTGTTGACTAGAAACATGTTTGGATATATGAAACTGTATCAGGGATACTGGAAATACCTTGTTTAGAAGTAACTACAGCCTCCAGTTTGAAAAGGTTACTTAAAATGTTTTAATATGCTTTATGTATACAAGCTAACAGCCATGTAGCTGCTGGCAGAAGTGTGGGAGTGGTGTGTGCATGTATACACCATGGCATTGCTGATTTGGGTTTCTCAAAACGTTTTGCAATGTTTCCAACAGGTCGGTGAATTTCTCCAACACAGTTTGGATGCTGTTTGGGTTTTGGTTTTTTTTGTTGGTTTGTTTTTTTTTTTTTTTCCTCAGAGGGAGAAGGCAATTTAATTTTTCCATTAGAAAAGAATAGAAAATTTACTTTTATGATTTTTATCAAGCAAGGACTCCTGGTAGATAATGACCGAAAGAATAAAAGGAGCATTACGATAGAGATCAAAGTGGCTGTGGAAAATACTTACTGCAAATGTGCAGTATTTTAAAAGCATAACAGTAAAAATAGAAAGGATTATCAAAAAATGAAATTGTACATATGTTTGATTACAATTTGAAGTACATCGAAGGTCTGGATATTGTTTTTAAAAATTGAACAAAACAGTTATTTCTTAAAAACAGTAGGTTCCCGCAGAAGGGTAGAGAACAAAAATAAGTGTTATGTTGGGGGAGGATGTCTGGTGGCTGTTTTTTTTGTTTTTTTTTTTTTTTTATTATTATTATTTTCAACAAGTGCTTACGCTGTTCTGTATTTTTAAGAAATTATGTGGACAGCAATTTTGTTTCTTTACCAAGGCAGTGAAAACACCAAGAATCCTTTTTATAATTTGGAAAGAATGTCAAAAGAATGAAGTAGTTAAACCTAAGTGTATTAGATCATACGCCTTAAATGCATAAATAAGCATAACTGCAATCACAGAAACCGATGTTAAAACCACCACGAAAACTCACCCACAAACCCTAATGACTTAAAGGGAATGACCTCAGCCATTGTGAAATTTGTGCCTATTTGTTGACTGACATTTTTTTTGTAGCTGTAGAGTGCATGTTTCATTGGGGTGTGGGATTTTGTTTGAAAGACTGCTGGGGTTGGTTTTTTTGTTGTTGTTGTTGTTGCTGCCAGGTCTGAATACAAAGAGTGAAAATGGGATTGAGGCTGGAGAGCCTGGCTATGTTTTCTCCTTAGCAATTTGAAAAGCAGGTGAAGGGTTTGTAACTGATGGAAAGAAGCTGTTAGAAATTGATTGAAGCTTGTTTTTGAGATGTTAGAAACTTCCTTGATGATAGCACATTTTGAACTTATTCCCATCTGGTTTCCTCTTAAGGAAATGAAGGTTTAAAGTATTTAGTTACAAACCTGAGATTTCTTCACGTCTGTGTCTGCATGAGTGCTGCATGAAATGCTGGTGTCATTCATCTCCCCTCTGCTTTTTGGAGAGGAAATTCATGCGCAGTAGAACCTCAACTTGACTTTGCTGCCACACCATTTAATAATTCCAGGAAATGGAAGTCTTGAATTATTTCAACAATATGGGACTTCTTTGGGAATGTTTTTACATAAACTGATGCTACAGACTGCAAGCTTGGCTAGAGCCAAGTCGTTATGCAGAAGAGGTTTCTCCTTGCTGCCCATTCCTGGCAGTGGGCTCCCACTTTTCTGGGTTGCAGTAATTAAAGAAGGCCCAGATTTAATTGCCCCTTCTTAGATATGCAGAAAGGGTTATGAAAATGTCAATTTTATGCTGTTTGGCACCTAACTGTAGGTGTTCAGTTTCATGGTACAGAAATTCTGAGTTGCCATCTCTGCTTTTGTGAAGGAAATCAGCCCAGCTAAATAAATACACGAAAAAAAATCCTTATTAAAAAGAACAATTTAATACTAGTCAGCCCTGATAGTAACTAGTTAACCCCTGGAGAGTGTACACTTCTTTCTATGCTGGAAAGTGCAGACTTCACAGAGAAACTCCACTGGAGTAGGAATGCTTGGTGCTTCCAAACAAAGACAAGGGGACGAGGGGAAAATTTCTTAAACTCAGCAAATGCCTTAAAAACTGGAAATGCCTCTAGGATTACTCAGGCACCCACAAGAAACAGTGAGGGGAAAGTGGGGCAGTCACTTGAAATTTTGTTTCTTTTTTTCTTTTTTTTTTTTCTTTTTTTTTTAAGTAGGTTGAGTAAGCAAAGCAATTTGGGGGCCCCAGTTATTTACAACTTAGTCTGCACACCCTGCAGAGAGGCTCATCAGCTGCCTTAAAAGCAAGTTTTGTATCTATTGCAAACTGTGTCTTTTGATGACACGCGTTTGATTCAGCTTTTTGTAATTGTCCTACAGCTACTTTGAAATCACTCTGATCAGTTTTGAATATAGATCTACATTGCCAGTTTGACTCCCTTTCTGCCTGCTCTTCTGTGCTAAATTGCTGTCTTTAGAGTTTAATTGCAACTGTCTGATGATTCTTTGTAAATCAAGTAAAAATGCATTTGCAAGTTGTATTTGCAAAATACTTTCAATAAATGTTGACAAAGTGTACAAAACTGCTGTACTGCTATGCAAATTCATTATTTTTTCCCCATTTCTGTGGCTGAAACAACTCAAAATCTTGTTCAGAATTGAGCAATACTTTCTATTTGAATTAGAAGGTTGTTTTTCCACCAGTTAATTTTCCACAGTTAACTGTTTAGTTTAAAAATGGTGCTTTTAAGTTTGTTAGGAAACATGACACTTTTATAAGCAAAACACCTGATAGTTATTTTTGTGTCCAAATGTTCCCTTTTATGGCAGGATAATTTTATTTTTTGAATTTATAGAAGTGTGGATTTTGCTAGCTTATGTTTGGCAAGTGCTACATTGATATGATGCTGTTTCACTGAGTTAGGAGTAAATCGGCTTTAATGCTTGTAGAAAAATGATAAATTTTATCCTGCCTTGTGTCCTAACTGTGAATAAATGTTTTAATCTATTTCCACTGCCCTGCAGTTCCCAATCATTTAACTTAAATATAGATTGGCTTATTATTGAGAGGGAGCAGTTGCACAAATACATCAAAAAAACAAACCCAACACATCATAATGACTGTCAGCACAAGTCCAGCAGACCTGTACACTGCCTGAGCCTTGCAGCACAGGAACAGGAATCATTCTCTTCCCGTGCTGCCCCTACTCATAGACTTTATTTGCAGCTCTGTAAAGGTTTTCAGCAGCAGTTGGCAAAAGTGAACAAATCCAGATTGGGTGGGAAGCCAGAAGAGGTCCCTGAGAGGGAGGTACTGTGGCCCCTGCAGTGACAATGGTTGTCACCTCCTGCACTGAAAGGCCTTTGCAGGGATATTATTTAGTACGTGGTATAAGTTCTACTCAGACCTAATAGTGTGTTGGTGGAGTTAGGTGTTAGCAGGAAAATGAGGCAGGCATCAATTTTCTTTCAATTTATTGAAATGAAATTATCAAAATCCTTAATCTGTTTAGCCTTGGTAGCCTGTTGTGTGAAGATCTACTTTAGAGGAATCTTGTTTTTAATAAAATAAATTTCTCTGTATAAGAGGCAAGCTTAGGTCTTTGACCTAAAAATACCTAATCATTCAGCAATGCTGTAAATGTGTTTAACCCTGTACAAGGCAATATAAGATATCTTCTGTATGAAAACTTTGACAGATCTTTGCAGTGTCTCCTTAAAATGATTTTGCCCTCTTGAATATCTCTGCACCTGAAAATTTGAAGTTGTGGTCCAAAAGAAGGTGTATTCTGCCTATTCTGTGTGTTTTAATTTTGTTTACTTGGTAATCATTCTTCCTGCTTGCTGCAAGAGATTAATATCATTTGAGAGGGAGAAATGGATAGGGAGGAAGACTAAGGAAGACAACTTGAGTTTTCTGTAAAATATTTGAGATGAAGCAAAACTGAGCTAGATTAGTTTTGAAACACCACTTGTACCCACACCCCTGCAAAGTAATGGTGCTGGGTGGAGACAAATGCCTGATTTCAAATTGGAAGTAATAAAGGATGCTGCTGCTAGAAGTCGGATGCACCTGGCATTCTCCTTCTTAAAGCCCAGTGCTTCTTCCCTGGTGCCCCCTGCCACAAATCAGGGTTCTTCAATCACAGCAGTGGTTTAAGGGTATCTGTGGTGGAGCAGGATGGTTGCTCAACGATGCACAGAAGCATTGTGCCCTGGTTTAGGACAGGAAGTGGAGAATGAATATTGTTTTGAACTTGAACTTTGTGAGCAAATTAATTACCGGAGCTGGAACTCCCCCCGGGAGAAGTGGGGAGCAATGCACTGTGCTTGTAAGAAGCACTGTAGGATCTTAAATATCTAGTGGTGTGTAGTGATTTCCTTTTGCATTTGTGCTTTTTAATTGATCTTCTGTTCCTTATTTTTTTCCTCAGCAAACAGAGAAAGTAAAAGAAAGAATTTCATGTAGGCTTCATGTACTGTATTTATTGATAAGACAATAATTTTGCTGATTGGGCAGGACTCTTAAATTTCTGTCTTGGTCCTGATGTTATTCTCAGTTGTAGAATGAACTCTTTCACTGCCTGGGTTATTTAATGGACCAATTATAACATGGAGAATTGACTTAATTTATAATTAAGAGATATAATTGTCTAATTAAGCCATTTAATCAGTGTAGAATTTTGTATTAATTGTAAAATATATACAAATTTATCTCTTATAAAGTAGAAAACCCCATTGAAATGACACTATCTGCATAGTTGTGAAGCTAGCATTTGGACGATCAACATTTTCATAACATTACTGTTAGTATATTACTGACCACTTTCTAGAAAAATTGAAAAAAGGCCAAGCTCTGCCTTCACTGAATGGTTGGCTGTAGTTCGATGGCCTGTGACTTCAGCAACCTTGTTTATGTTGGTTTGTTCTGTTGTTTGTTTTTTTTTTCTTTCTACTTTGGCTTCTACTTTACAAGTTCTTCAGCAAAGAACAGGACATGATTTGAGATTTTCTTACAGACTGTGTGGTATCTTCTATAGATTTAAAAAATATTGTTCTCTATTAAGCTAGATAATTAAACAAGGTAGGGAAAAGATTATTTTTTTTGCTTACTTTTCGAAGGTACTATTTCTGCCTACTATAGGTAGATGTGTTTTTGTTCTCAGAAAGGAATAACTCCTTACTTTAAAAATATTTAAAATGTACACATAAAATTACATTATTTTTTAAGGTAAATTTAAATATATGTTCTTTGTTATAATGTCTCCCTAATCAAGTTCATGAGATTATTTTAATTGTACATTGACACAGTTGTGGGATTCTTTATTTGTGGTGAAGTTTTAAAGGTAGTAAAATTAAGTCACTTAAAAAGAAAATTGTGTGATGATTTATTATAGCAGAGTAGGCAAAATTCCTCTGGAGATTTTAATATCTTCCACCTGGTATAGAAGTGAAAAGAAAATATTCTTTAGCTGGTGACTAATTTGTCACTAATACCCAGGGGTTCCTTCATTACAATGCAAAGATGTCAGTTTTAAGAGAAACGTATGGTGAAAAAAAATGAGTGCAACTTCCTGTTGCAGACACTTAGAAAAAGGAGAAAAAGAAAGGTCTGGAAAGCTGCCGAAGTGGTGTGAAGGAGGGCTCTAAAGCTATCAATCAGGGCAAAATGGGGAAGGATTTTACCTTCAGGCTTCAGTGGAATTCATTAGGACATGCTTGAGGAGGAAAGTCACTCTATGACTCCAGAGGAGGAGCTCTGACATGCAGTAATATTCTGGCTGATGCTGAGTTCTCTTCCAAACTGCACGTACTGCATCCTGGTAATTGATGAGGGAATGTATTGTTAAAAGTCACACTCTGCTTAATGATGCTTTTATACTTTATCACAATGTTAAATGAACTGGGTCCAAGGCTTATAGTTCAGATGAAAATGCTGTAGAGAATATCTGCAGCTACTGACAGCTCAAAGCTGACAACAAAGGTTATGGTGTCTCTGCCACATCAGTGTCTCAATATCCCATTTTTTTCTAGAGGAGAATCATTCCAGTATCCAGACCTTTGTGTAGTGTCACCACTTTGCCTCTTGCTGCAGTGAGAAAACTTTGCACTCCTGTCCTTCCACTACTGCAGTTTCCCAATAGTATAAGGAGGGGGAGGATGCTGTTGTAATACCAGGAGAGGAATGAGGAGTTTGGTCTCTCTCTCTTAAGAAACCAGTTCTATACTCATGTTGTATGCAAGTAGGCACAGTAAAACATGAATACTGGATTGAAGATAGCTGATTCTGACCAGATTTAGAAATCTGAAGTAAATGATTGTCAGTGATGCAAAGTGGTGACTCATGGCAGGGGAATATCTGCAAGCAGCCTTTGTTGTTGCTTTACTGGTGCAATAATTGCAGCAACTGGTTTCGTTTTGATTGCAGGAGTGGCTGGAGCAGGTATAGCTATCCCTCATTCCTACAGCAACAGCTATGTAACTTCTTGATGACATTCAGGTTTATTCTTCCCCTGCTTTTTATAGTACATCTCAAAAAGTCGCTCAGGAAGCATGTTAACAGTAGATGTCTAAAAGAGAAGTAATGATTCAGTGTTAGGACTGCAGTAATGTTAGAGGTTTGGTAAAAAGTAGTTGGTACTTCTTACCAAACAATATACATGTTAGAAACAACATGTATGACAACTTTGTGGTAAAAGTGTTTATGTAGCAGGGGAATGAATCCCTGGCATCTCCTGAACACTCCAGGCCATGTTAACACAGGTCTCTGCTTCTTGCTAGAAAGTAAGATGTAATCTCAGCCATTCTATGGTTAATTGGAGAAAAGATTTTTATGTTCTGACAAAGCAGATTATTGGAAAGATTTATTTGGTTTGTGATGTTTTAGTTTTACTGTATCCTTCAGTCAGAGCACTAAGGTGAGTAAAAACCATTTTTGTATGGTGGGTTGAGCTTGGCCAGTCACCAGATTATCCACCTTCCCACTTGCCATCCTCAACAGTTTTTGGGGAGAAAATTAAAAAGCTTGTGGCTCAGGATAAAGACAGGGAGGTAGAGAGCTTAACAGTTGCTATTACAGGCAGAACAGGCTTGACTTGGGGAAAATTAATTTATGGACAATTGAAATAGCACTGGATGGTGAGAAACAAAGACAAAAACACCTCTACTCTCACCCTGTCCCAGGATCTGCTTCACTCCTTCATTCCCCATTCCTCTATCCCAGAAGTGTGGGGAATGGGGGACTGCAGTTGGCATGCGACATTTCCTTCCTTCTCCTCACACTTCTCCCCTGTCCGGTGTGGGTGCTCTGTGGGTGCAGCTCCCCTCAGGCGCGCCGGCTTCACCCCAGTCTGTACGGGCACTGTGGGGAACCTCTTTCCCGCCTTTTTCACTGCCCGTGGCACAGGCCTCCCTGGCAGGGCTCTTTTTTTGCGCTTTTTCCTTTTGGATGGGCCGAATTTTTCTCTTCCAGAGATGTGCAGATGGGTTACCCAAGGGACTCAGTCAGGTCCTGCTGCAGGTCTGGGGTGGAGCCAGCATGGGGCAGCCCCTCCCCTCACAGGGCCCTGCAGCTCCCTTACAGTGCCACAAAACCCATCGCTTTGTGAATTCCTACTGGACTGACTGGGAGTGATTGCACATCCAACCTGGTGGGAATTGGTGCTGTGTTTGTACCCTTTTGCCACAGGGAAGGAAATGGAAGGATGACACAGGTCAGCTTTGTCTTTCCGGCAGCCCACCTGAGGTAAGAGAATAATTGGTATTAGTAAGGAGTGGTCCCTGGTTGCTGAAATTTCAAAGTGGATCCACCTTTTCAAAACTATCTTCCCAAGTGACTTGATGATCTTCAGAGAGCCCTTTTGAGCCCCTAACGTTGTGATCTTCAAAGATCTTGATAGATCTATTTTCGTGAGAGTGCTTTTTTATTTTAAGTTACTTGCAGTTTTGTAGCTGCTTTGGAGATGGGAAAGGCTACTGTAGGGGACTTGTCCTCTCTGCCTCCTCAGAAGCCAAGTCTTTTTTTTATATGTTTAGGGGTTTTTTTGAGCGTTTATTAATAATCATAACAGGAGTGTAGAAACAGGTGAGATGGTCTTGACATCAAATGGTGGCCACCTTCTCATTTTAATTGTGTGTCCAGGGCTTAAATGACATTTAAAATTTCCTTTACATGTAGGGCTTTGGGGCTTTTCATGCTGTTAACTTGTAGCTTGTATGGCATCCTGCCTGATTTATGCCAAAAAAGACATGTGTTTAGTTCCTTGTGAGCCACTTTTTGATGGTGATGGCAGTTCTGTGCCTAGGAAGAGCCTGGAGCGTGCAGGGGAGAGTTTGGCTAAGGAGGGCAAAGGATCCTGCTACTCTCACTGGAAGCAGATTTACTGTGAGGATGATGTAGCACTGGAATAGGCTGTCCAGAAAGGTTGTGGAGTCACCTTCTCTAGAGACTTTCAAAACCCGTTTGGATGTGTTCCTGAGACATGCCCCAGGTGATCCTGCTTTGGCAGGGGTGTTGGACTTGATCTCTAGAGGTCCTTTCCAACCCTTAACATTCTGTGATTACTTTGAGAGGGATCTTTCCAAAGATTTGCCTGTAGCTGCTAACAAGTGAAGATGGTGCTATTGTTATCACACATATTAATATGCCTGATGCTCTGTTGGCAAATTTAACATTTTGTTGGGCTTTTTTCTTCTAGAGAGCCTTACATTTATGCTTTTGCCCTGGGAGGTTAGAAAAGTAATTTGGATATCAGTCAGGTCAGGAGAGAGGCCTATGTAAACATTTTTTATGCTTAACCTGGTAAACTAAAGTCTTGCCCCAAAATACTGTCTGCCACTTTACAAAGAAACTTTCATGAATCATTCAGTGGTCCTTTAACTATACAGTAAACAAAACCCACCAGGCTTGTGTTGTCCTCCTTGCAGCCAATTCTCTTCTGCTCGACACCTCATGCAGAACCTGGTTTGAAACCCAATCTAGCGAGGTGCTGCCTCCACCAGCAGACTACTATTAATGGCCCAGATGTCTCCTTAATGAAAGGGTTTTGTTTTGCCAACACAGTGCTTTCTGTCCTCCTCAAATGGATGCTCTCTGTGTTGATGCGGATACCGTTACCAGAAGTAGTAGTATGGAACCTGCAATCTTGTGGTCTCTGGAACTTAGCATTCTGTAATTATTCTTGGCATGTACTCTTAAAGGTTAATGTATGCTGGTTTGGGTTTTTTTTTTCAGTGTCACTGAGAAGTTCTGAGTTTTGTAATTTTTGTTGGGTTTTTTTGGTTGGTTGGTTTCTGTTTTGGGTTTTTTTTGTAGTGCCTCAGAAGGTTGATACACTTTGTAACCTCTGGAGATACATTTTGGACTGTAATCTACAAATCAAATGTTAGTAAAGAAGAAATAGCTGGGATGTGACGTGCAGAGGCATTTTTCAGATGGTCCTCTGACAGTGAATAGTGAAGTGCTTAGAAGTTGGAGAATTATATATGCAAAAGGGAAGCTAGGGTTTAGTTGCCAAAATCTGACTATTTTAACTTGTGAGTTGACTGAATATAGGTATGCTTTGCCCTGAAGTCTTAGCCTAGAAGTTATGCAGCGGTTACCGACACTAAATTTGAAGATTTCCAGGCTTACTTATGTGCTGTCAACCAAGACTTGTGTTCAGTCTTAAGTATTTTTCACTTCAATTAGGAAGGCCTGAAATAATCAGTCACTGGAAAGGAAGCTGTGTTACCCTGACATGAGTTTAAAAGAAATATTTCTCCCAGATTATAAGTGTCCAAAATACACTGCTCAGATTTGTTCTGCTGAATGTTAACTTACAATGGTGAAGGTAAGTGACTGTAGAGTCAATTTTCATGTTTAATTACTTGTATGCATGATTCATATGGTTTTTATTCTCATTCAGATTTCCTGCCAGGCCTTTATTTTTATACTGCTGTGAATCTGTGAGTTTGTATTTCAAGGCAATACTTGTGGAGTGATTGCCACCAGCTCTCATCTTTCATGGATGTACTAAGTGCATTGTTGATCTGAGGATTTTGACTCTCTAGATACTGAGAAGTCAGATTTCATTTGGTTTGTTGATTTGTTGGCTTTTTTTTTCATACAGAAGAGATATGATAGTTATCTTTAACAATGCGTGTAATCTCAAAGAGAAAAGCCCTATGCTTACCCCTTAAAAACCTCTTCAGAAAAAGAATTACATGGAGCAAAGAACCTGCCGAGCCTCCTCCTGCTTAAAAACGTTTGCAAGTACCCTGTAGCCAGCCACTATGTTTACTGATCCTAAACACCAGTGAGCAATCTCCCAGCAATTCCTAAATGCCATTTAATTTTCTAGTTATTTAGTAGAGCTTTTTGTCTCTGTTTTTAACTGCGTTAGATGGCTGCCAATGTATATGACATGAAGTAAACCCCCAAAGTAATCTGATATCTTTGTAAATAGGACAGTGCTGCAAATACCAAAAGTAGATGTTAAGAATGGCTTACTCAGTCTGCACAAGTTTATGGATTAGGTGGGGTGGGCACAGTCATCAAAACCATGTTACATTAATCTGTCAGTTAACATTAAACTAGTAACAGTGGTGCCAGCTTCAGCTGTATCAGAATATGTGATTGTAATCCAGTGCTTACAGGGAAGTACAGGTAGCTGTCACCTAAGCAGTGGAGCAATTGGGGCAGATTGTCTTACTTGGCATTAGAACTGCAGTCGCCCTGCGAGCGCTGGGACCCTCCTGGCCACAGACGTGTTGATAGATTGCAGCTATGGTTTCAAGACTGGATTAGGCTGACTGAGAGCTGTGTTGACATCAGAAGTGGCCTCCTCAGCCTGGCTGTGTGCTGCTGTCTCCTCCTCTGTGTTGGTGCTATTGGACATGCTGCAAACTGGAAGAACTCGCTGATCCAGCTGAGAAGAAAATCAGAAAAAAAAAATCATATTGTTGATCTGTCTGTAAACAGACTGTTGCTGGAGTCTGCAGGAGCTTGGCTGGGGAGAGGACAGGGTTGCATCTTTGGTTAGCAATGAGGTCTTTGAATATTCACAATAATTTCAAGCTAATCAAATTGTGAGGTAGATGATGATCTAGTTTTGCTGTTACCCTGGATAACCGAACTGCCAGGCAACAGTTTGGGAAATAGCTCAATTGTTGAGGATTAATCAGCTTCATACCTTAGTTTAGTATTTTTTTATGTTCTCTCTTTTATGCATTTAATATATAAAATTCCAGCCCTTACCTGACTTGTACTTCCAACAAACAGCATATGCCACATCCTGTCCTACTCCTTCACCTGGTTTCCAAGGGCACTTTTGCGTAGGCATTTTTGAAATGTGCATCTTAAGCACATTCCAGAGGAGATTCAGAGCAATATGTGGCATTTACTGCTGCTTTCTTTTCAGACAGCTAGAGAAGTTTGAGGAAAATCATGTTTGTGTATTGAATGTTAAGAGCATTTGCCCCAATTATAGGAAGCCTTGGATGATTTCTTCCAGGCACAAGCTATGCTGTGTGTGACATCCTTAGTGAATAATAGTAACACACAGATTTTATTCCCATTTTGGGGTCTTGTCAGAAGCGACTTGCTCAAAATCTAATTCTGTGGTAGTAGGACGGTGATGAAAATAAGAAATCCTTAATTTCTGAGTTTCTGAAATAATTGTTGCATTGCCTACTTAAAGATCTCACTGAAATGAGCTACAGCAATCCCAATTTTTTGGCAGCAATTTTTACAATTTGGAAATTTTAAAGGAGCATTAACTCTCCCTTCAAGTTGGGTTGGTAGGATTGACTCACTTGCTATTTACTTACTGAATGTATGTTACATACATACAAGAAAAAATTCTCTCTGACAAAAGCTTATTATATCTTGGCTCTTAGTACTACCCAGCTCAACTTTAATTTCACAGCTCGCTGCCAACAGCTGCCTTACTAAGACATAGTACTCATAATAAATGAAATTTTGTGAAAAAAGAAAAATGAAAACTTTGTTCCAGCTGGATCCAGAAGGCAGTTGGAGTGTTTCTATCCTGCATATAAAGCTGCCATCCACTTAAACATTTAAAATTATTTTTTCATTTCTAATAATCAGGATCAGACCTTTTATTATTGAGGCAAATGCAAGAGATTAGAAACATACCATTTCATTTGAAGTCCATTAGCTATTGAATTCTGTCCAAAGTCAAACGCCTGAAGTGTTTTGGGAGAAACTCACCTTTTGCTTTCAGGTTTTGAGGTTTTGATAAGCTACTTAGATGAAAACCCTGAAAAGGGCAGCCCGCTTTAGCCTTTTTTGGTAGTGCTCAGAGCATTGGTTATGTCATTTGCTCTTCTTGGAGCTGTTGCTTCTGTATTGTTGAAGGCCCTGCAGCTGATGAGTGCTTGCCCAGACTACCAACAGGAATCTCAGTTAAATTATCACACAGCCTCTCTGCACATGGAAGAGATTAATTCTCATAGCCACAAACAGAATGAATGCTTTGTACTTAGTACCGTCATGCAAGTTCATGCTGAAATACAGTGCCAGTAACCAACTCCTTTACTAATAAATTCACAGTTCTAATAACCATGTGTTTTTACAGCATCCTGATCCCAAAGGATCAAAGAAACATTGATTTATTTAGCTTTGGGTCCCACCCCCCGTTGTTCTCACTCCTTCCCCTTGCTCCCCATGAGCTCAAAAGAGCCATATATGAGATGAAACCCAACTGTTGTTGTATAGTCCACAGCAGGGAGGGACACTTTGCAAAACCACAGAAAAGAATATTTTAGCCAGTAGGAATGACAGGATGTGTTGTGGGCAGACAGAACGCAAACACTAGAGCTTGCTTGGCCAAAAGTCTCTGTCAACCTGTCTAAACTGCCATAAACTTCTTTAATGATGAGAAATGGATGAAAGTTAAAAATTCATCATCTTAAAAAAAAAAAAAAAAAAAAAAAAATACACTATGCTGTGGCATATGATTTTGTTAATACATAGGGAAGTTCCTTGAAGGTAGCCCTGATCTTCCCAAAACTGGGTTGAGGGTGCAGCTAACAGTGTTAGTTAAAGACAGTGAAACTGGGAATTGTTGATATGAGTGGCTGATGAGGCAGGCATGCATTACTCAGTAGAGGTGCCAGCTGCAGAAGCTTAGAAGGAGCATTACCACTGTAGAGCTGAGCTACTGGTAGTGAGATGATGTCTCCAGACCTCTGCAAAAACCTGTTCTATTGCAAGAATGTCCTAAGACATTGTGGAATATCTCTTGTAAAGAGTCCTTGCGGGCTGTTTAGGATCTATACCCCGAGGATTTCCAGAATTTCCAGGATTGGCTGATGTTCCTCATCAGAAAGCCAGCCCAATATAAGGAGGTGTCTGAAAACCTGAGTTGACAGAACCATTTAGCAATTACGTTACAAAAAGGTGTTTTATAGTTCAAGTAGTTTTTGGTGGCTGTAGTATTACAGCAGCAGGTAGAGGTCCCAGCCCCACTCTGTATGTAGGTGTAACTGAAGTGCTTCTTGCCTCATGATACTTCTTTCTCATGACCAGAGAAAAACATGTGGAAAACCAGCATAGACACAAGATACAAATTGCCATGACCAGGTCATTATTTTGTTACAAAGTAAGACAAATATTTTGGTTTTGCCTTCAAATTACACAGCTTTGGGAAAGCTCAGTAATTCCTAATGGCTGAACATTATATGTCTAAGCCTAGAAATCCTGCTTCTGACTAAAAAAAAAAATATTTTTAAAAGAGGAACCTGAGGCTGTGTAGCTCTAATGTTCACTGGTTTAAATGTTTTCCAATCCCATTTCAGACCAGTGTAATGAAATAGAGTTATTGGTTGTATGCAGGACTATGGTTCTATCAGAATAAGGGGGAAAAAGAATTTATATGCTGAACAAAAACCCTGTCAGCAATAGGAGAAAATTCTTTTCTGGAATAATTTTTACTTTACGATGTTTATGGTGCTGAAGCAAATTGTCACCTTGAGCTTGCTTTGTGTTTTTTTACTGCTGTCTAGGGTTTAGCAAGTAGAGATTGCAGCCAGTACTCGATACAGCATAAATTTTTGTTGACATCAAGAGTCAGAAAGTGTTGTGGGGAGAAAGGGAAAGATGACATGTTTCTATTTTCAAAAGCATGGTTTTTTAGTTTGGGTTTGGTTGGTTTTTTTTTGGTTGGTTGGGTTTTTTTTTTTTGGAAAAGGAAAGTAAAAAATGTGTGCTGCAAAAACATTATTACTTCGTGTCTTTGTAGATGGGAACAGCAGAATTACATACATGTGTCTGTTCCTGTATAGAGAATATATTTAAAAAGAGAATGATTGACTATCTAAAACTGTTCCCAACTCTAATATTTTCTGCTACAGCTAACATATTTTTTGACATTTGATCTATACTGTTTATAGGTCTATTATATACACAGAGGGATTTACTGCTTTGTAATCTAGCTGCTGAAGAAAAACGTTGTCCTTTTATTCACTAGGGATGACTGTAATAAATTAAAATGGTTTCCCATTAGCCTTCCCTACTTAGTGGAACCACTTAAAATTACTTTGGACTTTGCCCTTGTCTGACCTCCTCACCTTTGCTCAAACATTTCTGCTTCCAGGAGTGCAGCAGTGTTGGTCCTAGAGCCTTACTTCTGTGACTTGAAGTTCTAATTTATTTCAGACTGGAAGCAGAATATCAAGGTGTAGCCTTTGGAGTTAAAAGAAATATTTAGTAGTTTTAAAATCCTTTTTCAGTAAGACTGTGTGCATGCCACTGAAGATAGGTTGTTTTGGGTTTAGGTTTGGTTGTTCGGGGTTTGTTTTTTATTCTTCTTGTGAGGTTTATGTTGCAATAATGGCTTCACCACCTTCTGGACAGAACTGTAGAGGTGAAACAACCAAACCTCTGAAGCTTGTCTAAGCGTAGAATTAGATTTAAACATGTAAAGCTTTCTTCTTTCTCCTGCCTATTAAACACAGACAGAATTAGACTGATCTACAAAACAAACTGCAGGTTTAAAACTGCTGTCCTGTCAAATGTACCACTCTTGTTTAATAACAGATAGTGCCTTAGTGTTAAATGCATACATAATGATCCCTTGTGACAGAGTAAAAAGAAAGCTAGAACATTTAGTAGGCAGCATATATGCAGTTCAATTCTGGACCATCATTTTTAGTTATGGTAGGATTAGAGGTCTGGATTTCTTACTGAGTTGCCAAATCTTGTGTCCTCCTGCATGTTACTTCTATTTGTCTTCAGGCTTTAAATTCAGATTTTATACTTGTGGGCTTGGAGTAACTTGGAGGTGATGGTCTGAAAGCAGTGTCATGATCTGGAGAGCCTTAGAGATAAAGCTTTCCTTGTAGCAGTGCACAGAAATACATGTTGTTACTGAATGGGATTCTTTGAAATATTTCAGGGAAGTAAGGTGCATGAGGAATGGATAGAGGAATAGTTATAGAATTAAGGAGGTTTTTTTAACAATATAAAAAGTAGTCTGACCAGATTGGCTTGTTTGTCTTCCAGGAAAGCATACAGGGCATGGCCAGGTCGACCCCATGTTTGTGCAAGGGGGTTCAAATGTCTTGGCTTTGGAGGCACTGCTAGTGGAAAATCCCCCTGGCTAACCTTGGGCATGCACACCCTGATGAAAGATGGCATGCTTATTAATGCTTACAAATTAATACCTTATTTTAGATACTGGAAGCTGGATGGAGCTCCAGCTGTGTCTCAGCACACCCATATGGGAGACAGGTAAATGTGCTAGGGAGAGAGCAAAGTTTCCCTGTGTTTCCCTGTGGAAACACACTAGTGGGGAGGAAGCAACTGAAACACAAGCTCCAATGGCATTCAAAGGTGTCTTGCAATAGCCTGCTTTTATAGGAAGTAGTGGCTAATGCCAGTCTTTATAATTCTGGGGAAGTTTCAAAACTGTCCTACAAATCCCTGCTATTCATATTTTGAAATGTTTTTGTTAAGCAGTGGCTAACTGCTGAGAATAGAAAAAACAGTCATAGGATTCTTGGCTGATCATAGTGAAGTTCTCACATCTTAAATATTTTCAGCTATCTGTGATTATTCCACATAGGTAAAAATAATGGACAGTCTGCACAAATTTGAATAAACACAAGAAAATCCCAAGCTGACCGCAGTGTTGCTTGAAGGAGAAAAACATATACCCTGTGTTGATGAAAATAGTGAAATCATAACTGAAGGAAGTTTTCTGGTCAAGAGGATGCTGTGACTATGTTAACTCTTGGGTCATAAGGGTTTCAGGTGCATCACACAGCAAAGGGAATATCTGCTCAAGAAATGTGAAAAACTACTGATGTTTCAGAGACTATTTTTGGAATCACTGCTCTTGGAGCATGGGGGTGCCAAGGGCAATATTGTGAGCAGTTGAGAAAAGGAAACATGTTCCCTATTTTTGCAGTTGGTGGTGCGCACTTGCATCCTGGGAGGAAAGCAGACCAAGCAGGGTGTTTGCCCAGTGAGGCTTGTCTCTGTTCCAAAGCAAACTGTAGGCTTTTTGCATATGAAAGTATGCAAGACTTCATAATCTGTCCTTCTGTATTATTTGTGTGTGTACATAACCTGCAATTCATTACAGAAATCTGTGCTGCAGCTCGCTCTGCCTGGGAGCGGTGCGGGGATGAGAATGGCTTTAGCAATTGCACAAGGTTTCCTACAAAACCACCAGCTTGAACGAGCTTATCTCTGGTGAGAGAATGATCTCTGGCATCTCATAAATCATCAGCAGTACTAACATGCTGTTTGGAGATGTGTATCATTAGCAAATTAATCATGCTCAGGAACACTCCCATAGCAATGTTGGATGTGATGCTGTGCAACGCCTTTCTGCCAAGTAAACTGCAGAGAGAGGGGCCTGGGGGGTGGAAGGTGGAGAGGAAGAAGCCAGGCTCAGCTTTCATATTACCTCAGTGTTGCCCTTGATAGCAGTCTTTAAAAGTACTTAAACAAAATAACAAACAAAAGCTTCTTAGTGGCTTGACTTAAGCTAGTGGCAGAATGTGAGAAAGGAGCAATTTCTGGTTCTGACATCTTCAGTTTCCATCCTTACAGGAAGCATCTACAGAAGTTTGCTAGTTGCTTTCCAAGTCTGTAACATCTCTGCAATTCTCCAGCCCAGGAGTGTAAATGGTCATCAGTCTGCAATAATGTAGGGAAAAGTAGAGATGGTAGGAGGTGCAGTATTTTTATAAGGCCACAGGAAAACCCCGTTTTGAAGTGAGAACTAAACCTAAAGCTCTGCTCACCTGAGTACTCCTGTTGAAAACCATAGAGCTTTTCTTGGAATGAACCCAGAGTTTTGGTGCAACTGAGGGTAATTTTGCCAGCTTTTCTAGAATTTCATTTATACACTCAGTTATTCATAGATTCATGTGGTATTCATGAAACTCTGTTTTTCCCTTCAGTTCACTGAACTTCAATTTTAAGTTCTGAAACCAACTAGCAGTAATTCCCATGCATTGCACTCTTGAAAGCATACTTAGGTTTAAGTTTCCATACAGCTAAGGATAATGTTTATACCACTGCTTCTCTGATGTTATCTCCTCTTCCCTTGAAAAAAAGTAAACATAAATATATGCCATGGGGTGGAGGTAAAACAGTTGGGCTGTTAAGTCATGCCAATTTTCATTTGCTGGGTGTTGCCTGCAATTTCAGTGCTATAGCAATGCAAAAGATCAACAGAACCATTCTATATCTAGGAATTTGATAAACTGACTTGTGTGTAGCCTTTATCTGTCTTTTTTTCTTTGTGTAAACCAAAATTGAATGGCACCACTAAGAAGCAATGCAACTGATTTCAGTATCCTGGAGTCAGGAGAGTATTTCAGGTTTTGCCATATATTACATCAGTCTGGAGACCACCACTGTTCCTTTTCTGTTCCAGTATGTCAGGTAACTGCAGTTATTGACTAAACTCACAGTGTAAGTCTGTTGTGTTTCATGACAGCTGTTAGCTTAGTTCTCTCAATTACTCTGCTGTGCCAGTGGATGCCAGCAAGTTCCAAATGTTTTTTAATGCTTTGTACAGCACTGGACACATTTTATAGAGCTGAGTAGGAGATATGCTATATTGTGCTTAATAAACTACTCTCTTAAAATATCCATGATTCAGCTGCTTGTATGGAAAAATGTATGCTTAGCTTTGAAAAAAATTTAACTCTTACTGCTCTCAGTGTTGGGCTGTTGCTTTTAAGACGTGGATTTTTGCCTAAGGTGTATGTATGTGCTTTTCAAAATATTTGCCACATACTTACTGGCAAAGTGGTATGTGACAGGACAAGGAAAACATTGCTTTTTTCAATTAGGTGGTGTTAACCTTTCCCCCAACAAGCCAGAAGCTTGATTTCTTACGGACAGCCCTGTGGTAGAGGGAAACAGATGGAATATAATTTTAGCAGAAACCTGTTTTATTTATAAATTGTACTGAACATTTGTTTTTGTGGTGTTTGGGATTGTTTGTTTTGTTGCTGTTGCTTGGTTGGTTTATTGTTTGGTTGGTTATGTTTTTAAATCCAGTGCATAGAAAGGAACAGACATTGTGTTTTTCAGTACTACTCCCTAACATTTCAAAAGGTTTTTTGCAGGCCCATTTCCCAGGAGATTTTTTTTACTTTTATGTCACAAAGTCTTCTGGTTTTGTGTTATTTTCTCACTGATTTTTTTGTCTCTCAGCTTCTACTCTACTGACACGTACACTAAGTAGTTCCTAGACCAGTTATAGGAGGAGAGAGGTTTTGGTACAGGCTGTCCTCTCTTGCGAAAAATCTCTTGCATTTTGGGATCTTTGTTGCAACCATTTACTCTGCAGTATCTGCTGCTTAAGATGCATCCAGTTAACTTTCAGGGGTTACATTAGAAGTGAAAGATGCAGGTTTTTAAGATGTGAAATAAACCCCAATGCTAGTTTGTGAAGAGAAGCTAAACTAAGAGAAGCTGGTTCTCTTAATTGTGGCCTTTCAATTCTATGCTTAAATTTGTAGCTGAACTGAATGAATTCCATTGCTGGGCTCCTAAAGAATCAAAACCCCCAAGTGGGCACAGAGACAGTCTTTGTGATGACAGCCTGTAAAACCAGCAGCTGTCCAGAGGTTACCAAATTGGTTATGCTTTATGTGAACCATGGTGGGACATGCACTAATGAAAGCTGCAGGCCATATCTAGCACTATTGCTCAAGGGTAGAAACAGACCAACTGGAATACAATGACTGGGACAGAAGAGTTACACAGCCAAATGTGAATTAAAGGGAGAATTTAGCCATGCAGAAGTTGGATGTAGGAAGGAGGAGAGATGTTACGTGGTCTAGGAGAAAACAGGAATGTGAGGCTTCTGTTCTGTATTGACAACTGCAGGCAGTGTCTGCCCTTTGCACTGGCAGAAAAGCAGAGAAATGTTGTGAAGTAGTAAAGAGAATCCAGAAATATGCTGGGTTTATGGCATTTCTTGTAGGTGTAGGTTTGCTTTTCTTTGGCATTTGTATAATTTTCTCCCTCATGCCCTTTGTGCTGGCTTACCTAAATGCATGGATTTCATCTCAGCCTGCCCAAAAGTGAAAAAATGAAGCAATGCCTGCTTTACAGAGAAGAGAAATAGAGGTAAGCAGATTAAATACACATTGGCTTTGCAAAATACTCTGGTACAGGAAACCTGTGACTGACACAGAAGCAAATGCAGGTCTCCCTAATGAGAGCCTTAGCCACTGGACTATGGCATCAAATTTGCCATTTCTGACAGTTCCACTTGAGGAAAATACAATCTATCTTTTTTCCTAATTGTAGTTTTATTGGTGTTAGTATTTTAAGGTGGCTCTTTAATTAGTAGTTCAGGGAAATTCATGTAGCAGTGTAATGCTGTCATTTATCTGAGCTAAAACCCCTTTACTCTAATTTTTTGTTTACTCCTGTACATGAACAAGTAAAAAGGACCCTGCACTCTCTCCTTTTTCTTTGTTTTCTACTAGAGTTATTAGGACTACTTTTTGGGGAGGAGGGAAAAGAGCGAAGCTGCTGTATTTCCTTTGAAAGCCAAGCACTGCATTCGGGTATCTTGCACATGGTTTGGAGTTTTGGGGTGTTTTTTTGTTTGTGTTTGTGGGGTTTTTTTTGTTTGGCTGGGTTTTTTTGGTAGTTCATTGTGCAAACAGTTGGAGACATCAAGAGCCTCTTTTTATGCTGCTTAATGAGTGAACTGGTCATATCTGTACCATCCTGCACTAGCTGGAGGAAGGAAGCTATTTGGAATCTTTTGTCTGTGGTAGAAGTTATTCCATAGAAGTGTCAGAGATAAATTGTGCTGAAGGCAATGAGCTGAAGTTAATCCAATGTCAGGAAACACATCAGATGCTGAAGAGGCTGTCGGGCTGCTCTTCTGGGCTGTGAAAGGGTGAGGGCCTTTGAAGTCCCAGGAGTGTGAGAGAAATTTGCCTTTAAGCTAGGGATACTGCCGATCAAATCTGAGTTTTAAGCCAATGCAGTCACCTTCTTAATGGCACATGTAAGCTTGTTCTCACATTTTCAAGAAGCTAAAGTTGGCTTTTACTTGCATCTGGATTTCCTAAACTGTACAGATGATAGAACTCTTTCCTTAGATTATTCAAATCAGCTCTAGATAGTTGCTGCCTTCTGTACCTGCATAAAAATTTCTTGAGCTGCCTTGCAGTCATGTGAATGAAGCATTAATTTCTATTGCTGTTTGGAACCCCAGCACTCCTGTGTTTACTGCAGTCCCCTGATTTGGCATTGTGCTTGAGCAGTCACTGTTGGCAGGCAGTCTCAGAGATGATGAGCTGTATTGCAGAGTAGCTTTTTGACAGCTGGACTGGTGATCCTAAGGGTAAGTGGTATATAACATGGTAGGAGGAAACTGCTCTTAGTAAAACAAAGTGGACTTCAAGTTTTGTCATTGAAACTGTAAACATCTTCCAGTAAAAGATAACCATGGTTTGTGGTCATTTATAGTTCTCCTATATGCATGGCTACTACTGAAGACCAGGTAAATCATTTGAAATTTGCTTTGAATGTTCTTCTATGTTTTAGTGCTAACCAGATTGATTTTTCTGCTAGGTAATGAGTTTTTGTTTCTTGGTTTGTTTTTTGTTTGTTTTTTTCTAATAGTAGCAACTGAAAAATGCTACTATTACATGGCTGTCTAGTTGTCTGCTTGAAATAAGCTGGTGGCATCTGTCCAGTTGCAGGCAGATGTCCACATCACAAATCATCAGGCCCTTATATAGAGCAGAGAAAATCAGCCCAGGCTTTTTTGGTTCGAGATGAGAGGGATACAGTGAGAAAACCTGCATTTCTCTTCTCCGTTCTGTCTGTATTTAAAAAAGAAAAATGCACATATCCATCTTTTTCCAGAGCACTGCTCCAGCATCGTTCAGTAGGAGCAAATTCCTTCTTGGGAAAGCATAACTGAAAAGTACTGCAAAAAAGAAATTTGTTGAGACAGATGTGTTCTTTTATGGATCAAGTATTTTTTCTTTGAATAATCTAGTGTAACTGGCAGTTGTGCAGAGCTTCTCCTGGTTCTTTAATAGGTAGATGGCTGCTGGGATTTGTAGCCTCAGTTTGGTGTGAGTGACATCTGAAAGGCACTGTTATGTTACACTTTGGTCCCTGCTACTGCCCTTAATTTTGACATGCCATTGTAAAAATCTTTAGTTTTCATATCTAAGTAGGTGCTAGATTAAGTGGTTTGCTAATGGGTGTCTTTGTTCCAGTAACAAAACCGTTTTCTTTCAGCACTTTTCCATTTACTGCTCCATATGCTGTTCATGGCAGCAGTGGCCAAAACCTTTTCACTGCGCCTGCCAAATTTATTTTAAAGCTCATGGTGTTTGGTGCCAACTCTAATCTCTCTTGGTGCCAAACTTGGCTCCAGCAGCAGTAGCTCTACATTGTTAATCTTGTGCAACAGTTGCATTACATCATGGTGAAAGGAGGAAAAGGGATTTAAAAAATTCCAGTTATTCAAATGCAATAGTCACAGTGGGGAAAAACAAGACGGAAAACAAAACTCCTGCAGTTCAAATGTCAGTGTCCCCTCTGTACTTTGGCAAGTCATTTGAGGCCTGTTTAATATCACAAAATGGCACTTTCAGGAAGTGTTTTTCTTTATCAGATCAGGCTTTGCAAAGGAAAATGAGGACGTTTGTGTGAATGGCATTGGGTTGGTGGTGCATTTGTCATTCAGCATTTTCACTTCCGTACTGCCCTGCAGTATATCAGTGACTGGATGGCAGGGTCTCTGCAAAGGTGCTCCATAACTCTCTCTTGTTTGTTAATATCCTCTGGTCATCCCTGTAAAACTACCTTCACTTTGTTTTCAAAATAAACCTGATGCTCATAGCTTTGGGATCTTGGTCCCAGGTTAGATTTCACCTGGGCTTGAAGAAAAAGCTTCAGTCTATTGTCAAACCAAAAGTCTTGGTAAATCAGACCTAAGCCCATCTGAAACCATAAAGTGAATCAAGCTGTCCCATTTGGTTTTTATGTGGTGTTATTTTATCCTGACTTTCAAATATCCACAAAAATAAATTATTAATTGAATAAATATAAAGGAAAAAATGATTAGAATGTTTGCTGAGTAAATCCCTTCTCCCCTTGGCTGTTTCCACACTATTAATTGGCACAAGTGAGAAATCGAAGTGCAGTTATTGCTCAAGCATTGCTTTTTATTACTTGTCCTTTTTCTCCTAACATCCTCAAGACATGCAGCAATTAGATTGTTACTTGGCTCACTGCTCTTGTACTGTAGCTCTTTAAAATGAGAAGTCTGCTCCACTCAACTTTTATCTATAAAGTACAATCATCAGCCTATCTCCTAATTCAGAATATCCCTTTTGAACTTTCCAGATAGTGAAACAGGAACCAAAAAAAGTTCCAATGTGTCATTTCTACTGATGAAGAAACCAACTTTCACTGCAGAAATAATGCTTACTAGCAGAGCAACTCCTACACGTTTGACATAGATTCTTGAAGACCTTAATCTAAGAAATAACTTTTTCCTGTGTTTTTTACAGCATAGGAGGAGCTGAGTGCTGTAGAAATGCGTATCTGGTGTGCACACAGATTTGCCAGTAATGACATCACAAGCCTTTCTGTATTTGTATGGGCAGATGAAACCCTAGCACTTGCATCTGGATGTACCCATCCAGTAACCAAGAATTACTGGTGTGTAGAACTGCTTGCTTTGAAGGTAAATAAGCCTTTAATAGCCTTGCAGTAGGCAAGAGGCAAATGAGTTGTGCTGTGTATGGCCAGTGAATTAATGTCAGCACTGGGAATGAAAACCTTTGACTTCCTGGCCGTAACCTCTAGAAAACATTTCCTTCCTCAGCAAAATTATTTGAGATTGATAATCATTACTATATAATGAAATAGTTTACTAGAAGTCAAAAGGCAGGAGGGAGATTATATTGGTGAAAAGTGGAGGGACGGAGAACTTCTTGAAGTTTGACTCGGTCAAACCCAGGAAAGGCTGTGTCATTCTCACTCCAGCCTCACCTGTACTGTTATGCTAGACTTTTCCCTCACATCCCAGGTCCTTCTACTAACTTACATTTCATAGTTCTTTTCCCATAGCTCTTCCTGAGTTATTATTCCCTGAATGCTGTTCCTTTACAGGCTGACAAAGGAGGCGTTGACACAGGCCTGTTATAAAGGGACAGTTTTGCCTTTCTCACTGGGTTGCTGGAGCCATTGCAGAACTCTGACAAGTTTAAGAAGTAAATCAAAAGGGTGAAGAAATTCTCATAGCCTAGGAATGAAGAGACTTTGGACCAGAGGTGAGTGAGAGAACATGCCCTGAAGGACAGCTCTCGTGCCTCACCTCCTTCCTAGCCATGATGGTCATTATTAATCAACATGGATATTGATACTGCAATAGTGTAACAGATTTCACCTAAAGATTTCAGAGCACTTTTCAGCCCCTAAAAAGAGCTTAATTGGCAATTTATATTGCATCTACCAATTTTACAGAGGCCTTAATGTAGTCCTGAGAAACTTGCTTAATCTGTTAGCAACAGAACTTGGGAGCAAAACTAGAACTGCAGTTTTTGTTTGGCTCCAGCAACAACACATGGTTCTTCCCAATTGGTGTCAGATTCAGCCTTGGGACAACATGCACCTTCATACCACACCATGTTGTGTTTTTTAGGGGCAGCTGCCAGCCCTGCAGCATCTAAGGCTTTAGTGCACATGGTTAGGGATTGGGCACGGGCTGCTGACAGAGTCAGCATTATTCAGTTCCTCTTGTTTTCTCTGGATCATTCACATGATGTAGCTGCAAAGGTAAGTGTGACTGGTGAAGATATCCAGGCTAGTAAAAACTGTGGATTTTTCTAAAATATACTATGGATGCAGTGGTGGTAGCAGTGCTGAATCTGACATGGCCCAGACACAGGGAATAAGACAAAGCATTTTGGGTATTGGAATAACACAGTAGAAGCTGCTTTGTGTTACTTCAAGATAAATTGCAGCCCCAGAGAAAATAATATATTTGTAATTTTTGTTATTGCTGTTTATTTAGTACCACAGTACCTGGAGGTCCCAAGGAGAGCAGGCCACTGTTGCACTGGTCAATGCTTCACATACACAGAGGAGGAACACTTGTCCTGCAGTCTCTGTAGAGAAGGCACACGAATATCAGAAAGCACAATGGTGGCACAAAGCACTTGCTGAAGGGTCAGCTGAGTTACCAGGGGCAGAGTAGGGAGAAAACCTCAGGATCTCTGAGTCTTAGACCAGGGCTTGATCTGCTGTTTCTTTCTCTTCAGCAGAACTAATTTGTTCTCACTGTGCCCTCAGTGTGAACTGTTCCCTTGTGAGCACCACCCTTTCCTGCACACAATTACCTGTGGATTTTATTAAGAATTGTGGGCAGGTATTTTCTAGTACATTAATCTTTCAGTGGAAACTTCATGAATGATGCATCCCTATCCTTTGAATCAGGAGTTCTTCTTTAGCATCTGGCTGGTATAAATGTTTATGGGTAACCATGAACATTTAAATCCACAACAACGTGAAGCCGTCCATGGAGAAAGAGCTGCTGGCACTCCCTGCAGCACTCCTCTCCCTGAGGTAAAGCCATCCAGCATGAAACTTCCTGGAAAATGTTTCCCTTTGGCACTTGCTCCAGCTAATGGCCAACTTTCACTGCATGAAACTGTCTTCTTTTGGTTTTAAGAAACTATCCAGCTCTTCTTTCCCTTGACTGCTGAGTAACAGAAGGAAAAATTAAGTTGCTACTAGTGTTCAGCTTGGACTGAAACACAATACAAGGTTCCTTAGTGAGACAGATGGCTTGAAATGGGTTGTGTCTGTGTAAAAGTACTAGCCTCAGTCCCATGGTGGCAAATGTGGAGGTGAGCAACTAGCAGGGACGTGGGGAAGCAGTCTCAGAGTAGGATTGTAGGCAGTGGAAAGAATCTTTAATGTATCCTGTCTGAGGAGGTGGCTTCATGGTTGGGAAAGCTTGACATTTTCAGAGACAAGTATAACTTCAGCATTTCTCTCACTGACCAGCAATCTGAGAATATTCAGACATATTCTTAGAGATTTGACAGAAATTACTATTCTGGTTGCAGCCTATTCAGGTTTCCCTTTTGATTTGTGTCCCTCTGTGAATTATCCACATGCCTGCCAAAGGCCCTGAAAAATACATATTTATCCCAATGAAAAGCTATTGTCAGAACATTGACGTTTTACCTTGTTCCATGTCAGAATTGTGCTGGTTTTAGTGCAGATAAATCTATATTTTCCCTGCAGTTTGCATGTAGCCAGCTCCTGCAGTAGCAACAGGCAGAGTAACTGCTTTCGTCTGTTCTCACGTGGAGCTTGGGGTACATGGCAGAGCACACTGCTGCCTGCACCCACCCTTTCTGTGGTGCCATCCACCCCCCAACTCTGCTGATTCTGAGTACTGTGGAATTTGTGGATGAAGTTATTTTATTAGCTTTATTTTGGTTTTATTCTTCATGGAGTTTATTGTTGCTCAAGGATTGTGGATTGCTTAGTTTCTCAGAGCTTTTTTTCCTATAAATTTCAAAGCTAAATTAAATCAGTGACTCTACATAAAAGTAACACACGGGCTATAAAACAAAACACTCTTGCACAGTCCTCTAATGGAACTGAGATGATTTCAGCAAGAATAATCTTAAGTTATCAGCTGTTATTTCCTCCTTCCAAATCTCACTGTTTTTCTTAATTCAGATTTTTTTGATTTACATTTAAGAGAGGTTTTAGCCCTTGTGGTTCTGTAGAGATGGGATAAAAACCATAGTTCTTCAGAGTGGAAAGAGGTGCCTCAGGAGTGACAAATAAGACTCATGAGCCAGATGCTACAGTATGTGGTTTGTGAAGCCCTGTCTTTGGAGACTGTTGTTCTGTGTTACAGGCCACGATTCTGCAGCTGGAGCTGCCAGAATGGTTTTCTGCAGTCACATGTAGCCCTGGTGTGCTTTGGGGATCTGAATAGGAAGAGGTGTCATGGAATTAAAAAGCTTGTCAAAAAAGCTTGTCAAAAAAGAAATGTGGAACTTGAAAGAGATTATTTGTATTTGTGTGTATGCATGTATATCTATGTATACACAGTTATTTTTTTGAAAGACTGTAGGCTGTAAGCTCATAGTGTTTCTTTACCAACTCACTGTGGACAATCAAGTACTCCACAGAACAGACTAAGACTGCTGAGTAATTTCATTCTTTGTCAAATAATACGATCTCTTGCAAATGTTGCTCCATTTAGCAGACAGGTTCAGTAGAAAATAGGCATGTTGAAAAATTCAAGTTTCCATTTTGACTTACTCTAAGTGCAATCTAGTTGTGGAATTAATTTTAAACCCCCCAGTGATTCTATTATCTATTTCCTGTTCAGGCTGCCAGATTGGCAGTCTGTGCTGCAAACCCAGTTTGCTTTGGATTCTCAAGCTACCTTTCAGACTAAGCTTTTGTAACAAATGCTGAAGGTAGCTCATCTTCTTTGGTTTTATGTCCCCTTTACTTTGGACTGGTCAACCAGACAGTGCTGACACTTCTCTGGTCTATCTTCCTTCAGTCTCTTCCCAGTTAATTGCAGGAAGTGCAGGAGGGAAATCACAGCCCAGTCAGGCCTGGATTGTTCCCCTCATTATTTCTCCAGGTCTGCAGTGTGGGGGTCAAGGAGAGAGCACCTGGAGCTCCTTTCTAGTAGTAGGAAGGACATTCATTTTCCTGATTTTACAAGAAAGAAACAATGTGTTTTAAAAATACAAAAACATTTCAAAGCAGTCCAGAATGGCAGGTAATGAAGCCGGGTGAAGCAAGCCAATGCTTCTGGAAATTCAGCTTTCAGGGAAACATGGCATGCAGTTATTTTTGTGAGTTTCAAGCACCCAAAAGCCTTAAGGCAGGCCTTCCTAAAAAAAGGAGGAAAAAAAAAAAAAAGTGAAGCTGGCTTAAAAAGTTAATGAGATGTGATTTTCTTCTATTTTTTTACTGTCTAGTCTATGCTCAAGACAGAAAACTTCCAGTGAATGTTTTAATAAAAAGACTGTCTCTTTAAAAAAAATAAACAAAAAAAACCAAACCAACCCAACAAGAAAAACCCAGACCAAATAAACAAAAAGCAACAAACAGAACCAAAAGAACATGTGGGGAAGGGTTTTAAAGTTGTTGGAATACTTTGGGTATTTTTAAACAATAGTGGTTTCAGAACTGTGACAGAAATGGTCTAATTGGCTATTTTCTCAGTTATTTTTAATCAAAATCATTTACAATTAACACATTTTTAAAAGGAAAAGGAATTTGAAAGTCTTGATGTAAACTCAAACTAATTTTTTTTCTTATGTGAAGTCAATCATTTTAGATGTACGCAAAATTTATAAGGAAATGGAAAGGCTGTTTTTCTTTATGAAAAGTTTTCTCTTTAACCTGTTTGTGATCCAGGTCATACTAGAGTGCTTGTGCTCTTTTTTCAAATTTTGGGATGGTTGTTTTTGTGTTTTAAACTGTTTGTTGTTTATTTTTCTTTGTTTAAACTGAAGCACTATAAGTTGATCTATTTTACTTTGTTACAGTTGAAGGGTTTTTTAACATAACTTTATGGACAGCTTTTCTAGTGCTGAACTAAACAAAAGATGAATGTTTTGGAAGACCAAAAGTAAGGTCTGCTAACTGTGTGACAATATGTACACAAGGAGAGCGATGAGGAGCTTCAAAGAAGCACAGTTTAAGAAGGCTGACCTTGGGCCAAGGAGAGCCTGGGTGTTCCTGCATGCTCTGCCCAGCTTTCTCTGAGCCACACAAAGGCACTGCTTAGATGGGGCTTTCTCCCCAGCTCTTTCAGAAAGCAAGTGGTGTCCTGCTGCAGTTGAAATGAAGACTTCTTGTCCCGAGGATTGAGTCAAATACACCCACCAGGTCCTTCTTTGTCTCATCCATTTATTATATTTTTCTCATCTCTCATACATGACCCAGTCTGATCAGCAGTTGCCAGAAGGCTCAGCTGTGTGGCTGTTCAGCTGGAGCAGCCTCACTATCATCTCAGTTTAATTTCCAGTTTCAGTCTGATGTGCTTTGTCCTTTACATATCTATCACATACCTTTTCTCTTGCTCCTCTTGGTTCAATCCCTAGCCTGTGATACATGCTGGAGAATAATGCAACCTGTACCTGCACCCCCAGATGCTGTGCTACGAGCCATACTGCTGGGTGCTGGGCAATGATAAATCCAGACAAGCACTGCTGCTTTTATTGTCTGATTACATCAGCAGAAGGCAGTTCTCAGGATCCAAACAGCCCGAGGCACTGTGTCCTGCCGGGCACCTTGAAAGGAGATCTTGTCATCCTGGCTCAGCTGTCAGTCTCCTACATGAGCGTTAATGCCAGCTCAGGTTTAACTTTATGCCTGTTCAGGCCTTTCCTGCATACATCTATCAGATCTGCTTGTGGATGAACTGAGACTCATTATAAAAGAGAAAATAGCATTGTGGTTTTCACCTGCTGAAGCACTTTTGAGTTCTAGAAATGGAAAGAACAAAGGATCTATTATAGATGGAGAGAAAACGTCCTAACAGTGTGAGAAGGAATGCACTGAGAGGAATTGAAATTACTTTCCACAGCTTGTGAAATGTGTGCATAGAAGTAGCCAAAATCTTCAGTAGGGGAGATTCCCTATTATTATACCACCTGGAAGATGGCTGCAAGATAATAGTGTTTTCCCTGCTTATGAATGATTCTTCCCCCCACCCCATGCAAGAGTAGAATAAAATGGGGAATGTAATTTTGCAACCAGTTGGTTCTGGCAAAGCTGCCATTATTCCCAAGGAGTTAAAACAGTGGAAGCCTTAATTCCAAATGAAAATTAATTTTATATATATATCAGGTATTGTTGAAAATTTTAGACATGTAGGAAAAAAAACCCAAAAAATCTTGTATTTCTTAGGAATGAAGAAAGACTTTTTAGGATTGGAGTTTCTTTTTGTTTTGTTTTGTTTGAATTGGAGCTTGAGAAAGTAATCTTTTTTTTTTTTTTTCCCCATTACCTTTTAGTAATTCACTTCTGAAACAAAGTGGGGAATTGGACTTTTTTTTATGGTGAGTAGCACTGGAGTCATGAAGTTGCAGATTTCTACTTAGTAATCTGTACTATTTTTTGAGGAGAGTAAAGGTGGAAGCAGTCGAACAAGTAATTAAAACCAGTCAAACTCATGGAAGCAAGACAAAAATGTTACTCTTGCAATTAGACTGCAATCTCTGCCTCTGCTCCTTCCAGCAGAGCTAAAAGCAGAGGACTTGGCTTGTACCACTCCCGCCTAGGGCTCTGTGTTGGCATATGCACATGTTTAGGAAGATCTGGTGGTTTAAGCTTGTGTTTGGCCTCTAGCCAGATACAAGTAAAAATTCTTGAGAAGATCATTGCATGGTGTTGTTGCAGGGAGAGTCATTTCTAGATTAGCTTCTCCCTGTGTGAACAAACTCTTTGCAATTTCTTACTCCCTCACAGTGTGTTGTCTTTCCCATTGTCAGTTCTCACAGGTTTTTCTCAAGGGCAGGAATCCTGTGTTTTATTTCTCACTTGCTTTATTCTGGGGAGTGGCACTTCTAACTCATCAGTTCCTCCACTGATGGCAGATGCAGAGCTCATTTTCAACAACCCTGCCGGCTTTTCCCCCCTCCTACTATCTTACTCCTGCTATGTCCCTTCTGAACCACTGCTCAAATACCCTCCTACAGACTGCTGTCATTAGGGTCAAATGCTCTGCTCTTCCTTACACACATTCTCTCTGAAATCTCTTCATCACTTGGCTGTTGAGTTTACCCTGGTGCTGCTTACTGCCCAGGTGTCTTACTGCAAAAAGTCTTCGAAGTGTTGTTTTGGTTTTTTTTTTTTTTAACAGTCGTTCCACTCGTGCATATTGAAACAAGAATATTTTCCCCTTAGCCCAGAAATGGAGTATGTAGACTGCCAGGAACAAGTCTGCTGCCTCTTTAGTGAGGATGGAAATTCTCATGGTCCTGAGATGATGCCTTCATTTTGTTGTGGGGACTCTGTTAAAAACAAGTTAGAATGGAATGAGGGGAAATGGCCTGAAGTTGAACCAGGGGAAGTTCAGGCTGGATATTAGGAAGAATTTCTTTACTGAAAGGGTTTGTCAGACATTGGAATAGCCTGCCCAGGGAGGTGGTAGAGTCGCCATCCCTAGAAGTGTTTTAAGAGCCAGGCAGATGTTGTGTTTAGTGGCATGGTTTGGTCATTTTAACAGTGGTAGGAATAAGGTTGGACTTGATGATCTTGAAAGTCTCTTCCAGCTGAAACTATTCTATGATTCTGTGAGAGATGCTTTCCTTCATCTCTTGCTGGTGCCTTCTGGCCTCCCAGCTGTGCTAAGCAGAGCTGTGGTGTGGTTGCATCTGCCCACAATGTGGTGGTGGTTTCCTGTTTCTTCCCTTCAAAATATTGTTCATAAAGTTCTCATCATCATTGGTATCCAGAGCACCTTGCTGACTGGGAATTACACTTAGAGCCACCTTTGAGTGCTTTGCTGGAAAGAGATAGAATCACTCAGGAGCTTGATCTTCAGCACACATTTGAATGTTTCAAGGTGGTGTCTGGAATCCCTGCCTTCAAACATCATTGTAAAAGAAAATGTGATTTGTAGATTACTCCAAAATCTTGATCAAAAATATGAAACCTTAAAAATGTTTAATTTGGCATTCCTAGCTTCAGAGTGATGGAAAAAGATTATTTTTTTTTTCTTTTTCCTCTTAAACATTAGAGAAGAGAAAAGTTTTATGTTCTTGGTAGAGATTTTGTAGGCCAACTTTCAGGAAAAAATACTGGGTTTTGAGTAGGGGATCCTAATGGAAAAGCTGAGCACCAAATTCACACAAGGTTCTTCTTAATTATAGAAGCCAAAAGCTCTTCCAGATGTCTGTCAGCCCAACATGCTAGATGCTGCCATCACTGGTTTTAATAAAAACTCATATTCAGCAAACTTTATTACTGATTTACTGTGCACTACTTCAGCCAGAAAATGTTTTCACTCTAAAAAGCAAGCAAACAAAGACCTGATCTTTTCATCAGTTGCACTCCAGCATGTCATTTACTGTGTTAAATACCATTCTGGTTCCATTCTGTTACTGAGGATTTTCTGTAGATTGCCATTGTTAGAGCTGGAACTGTAGAGCCTCTGGTGCAGGAGACTGTCAGCCAGGGATGTGCACCAAGGAGCTGGCAAATGGTGTGGGCAAAAGGGGCAAATACACACAGCAAGCACTTCGATGTGTGCTGCCTGGCTGGCACTTTTGTGCCAAGTGCTTGTACATGCAACTAATGCATACTCTAAAGAAAAATGGGAACTGAAAAAAACCCAGGAAAATGTTATAGAGCAAATTCAGGGAAGTGTGATGTGACTTTGTGAATACAAAAGTGAACAAACCCAGTAGAAAAATCATCAGTCAGAGAGTAGCTAATGAAATCTCTGAACAATGATGTAATTAAAGTGCATTAATCATTATAAAAGATCGTTTCCCTTTAAACATCTGCTCCCATTCACTTGGCAACAATCTGGGCAGTGTCATAAATGATGGCGTTTTGGATTATGCTGAAGGGCATGTGTTATCTGAGAAACAATGTAGAAAATCCTCAGCTTGACAGGATCTGAGACAAAGTGCTTTTCCTCAATTCAGGTGTAGCATTAAGGATCTAAAGGGTGGAAATTGGACATTGCTTGCAGTAGAAATGAAAACATGGTATAAAACTGAACTCTGCCTTCTCAGCCTTGCAATTAAAATTTATTTGGGTGCCAGTGGATTTGAATGAAGCAATTTCAGTGGGAAAAGAGCCCCTGCCCAGCCTGCTGCTTTTTAAAGAGAGCCTTAGGAGACATAGTTTCTTGAAGGAGAGACCTTGTTCTTCCCTGCTGAAAAGTAAGCACCACAAAAATCTTCCTGACTCCTTTCTTTGCAGCAGCCTGACCATGCCAGCAAAAGAGTGAGATGAGCCATTTCATGAGAAGAATCTCTTTGTTCCTCTGGTGTCAGCAAAGTGTGCAGAAGGGCCATGACCATCGCTTACTGCCTGATGGTCTGTGGCTCCAAGGCATCTGTCTGCCTCCCACTGCAGTGCCTCAGGCTGCCTGTGAAACAGATGCACATGTGCTTCACTAAAGCCTCTGTGTGCAGATAGCAGTTCGGAGCATAACTTGCTCCAGTGCTGTTAGGACTGAGTGAACTTTCTCATGGGCTGTGTTTTGTTTAGGGTTAGGTCAGGTGTCCTGGATTGATGTTTTGGCTCTGCCATTATACTGCATCAACTATGGAGGAATTTTTACAGCTAGGGGCTATTTGTTTTGTCCTTGTACCGATCTGAGGTCCTTGTTGCATTTCCAGAGAGTTGGTAGAATAGACACTGGTTGTGGACATGCTTGGTGGCCCCTGTACACTTCCATTTTTATTTCTGTCTTGCTGTGCTTTAGTGGCTGTGTCTGAGGCAGTTGTTCTTACAGAAACAGTCTTTACAGGGACACAGCTTAAGGCAGAGTCATTTGAGGTCCACTAGCAACAAAGATTGTCAAGCTGCAAAGCAACATTGATGTTTATGGTAGTCTTGTTTTCTTAGCAAATCTGTAACACACAGTAGTTGGGAGCATGGATTTCACAAGTGTCAGATTCTGAGTATTGTATGTCTGTCTACTCCACTGATCTTTCACTGCTGACTAAAGGTCTCCTTCATGGCACATAATTAGGAAGCTTTTACCAACCTCTGAACTGGAGTCTGTATTGGTCATTTTGAAAATGCATAGGCCCACATGGATTTTCAAGGGAGGAGACAAGAGCAGCTCAGATCCCACTTGGAGAAAAAGATGACTGGGATTATGGAGAATGTACATTATGTCTCTTCATACCCATTTTTGGCAGCTCTGTAAATTCAAAGGATGGATATTCCTCCCCTGGGCATAGTACCTTCCCAGCTGCTAGGTGGGGAACATGAAAATGAACTTGGCTTCGTTTTTGCTGCTCACAGGTAAAATACTTTGTCTGGTTTGTGCCTGTTCATAACAATACCCTCCCTCACAGGGACTTGCAGGCTTTGTAAAAGTGATTGGAGAAGTTAAGATACAAAGTATGTGGTTTATTGTTCTGTTTCTTAAAGCTGGTAAACTCATACAGTGGTACTTGGAACAGAAAATCAAATCAAAGCTCTTTGCTTCTCCCAGAAGTGCACAGATTAGTATTGCAGAAGCCCAGTGTCAAGATGTCAGGTTTTTGTGCCATTGTCTTTTAACTTCATGATGTTTTAGGTGTGCTATGGATGGCTGCTGGCCTGTGACTGCCATGCCATCTGCTGCCTTTACAGGCTGGTGCAGACAGGGCCGAGCCTGAGAGCAGGGTGTGTGCCAGCTGCCTTTGCAGGTACCGTGTTCAGTGCTGAGCAGAAAGGGGAGCCTGTGCAGGCTGCAGCTGTGTGCCTTGGATCTGCTCACAGCTATATGCCCTCTCTCCCATTTGCTCTTGCCCAGGCCCTGCTCTGTCCAAAAGTACAGTTACACTTTTCCCTAATAGCCCTAATTCCCCCCCAGTAGCCTCTGGAGGACTGAAGTAAGGACAATACTCTATGTGGCTGCAGAAAGCAAAGGAGGGCAGAGCATCTCTGAGTCCTCCTTTTTTCACCATTCGTCCTCTGCACTTGAACCAAAAGATACATGGGGTAGTCTTAGAAAATGTACATAGGTTTCCATAGTATTGTGTGTACTTAAATATCTAATTAACATTTTTAACTTCATATTTTCTTCGGGTAACGGGTTCTTCACGGTTCCAGCTGTAGGCATTGGCTGCACAGGAGACAAGGGCAGAACATTTGGGGGATAAAGGTGTCCAGGAAACCTGCCTTGTATAAAAGGCAGCACACAGATCTAACATGACACAGTTTCCTTACTGTACTCACTCTGGTGCCTTCACCCAAACTTGCAAACGTAGGTATGCAGATCTACACACTTGATGCCCTGCTCGTCCAAAGCATCCAGCGTTTCAAGAGAAGCCTTTGGAGTCCACTTCTGTGAAGATGTATAGCTGAAGTTATACACCTATATTGAAAAGGGTATTATTAGATGATGATGAGGCCTGTGTTGTGCATAGGGTCTGAAATAATTACTAATTCATCCTCTTTTCTGAACTGTTTGTGTAATGCAGAATTTGTAAGCTTTCATTATAGTGTAAGTGGTGTGAACACACAACCAGCTGCGTTTTTCTTTGGAAACTCAAGTCCTGTATATTGTTCATTTGAAATCTTTGGTTAAATCAGATGAGGTTATTTATGTGAAAGGGACTGTCCTTGTATCACTGCCACCTATTGGTCAGGACATTGCAATTAGGTGCCTGGTTTAGGTGTGCCCGGGAAAACTGACCCTATCACCAGTACTAACCTTATTATCTGGTAAGATTGGATAATGCTGCTAACTGCCCTCAACTTAATTTTCAGCCCTTAATAGTCTGTTCTGGAGCCTTACTGGTGGGTACATTCTCACTCTGATGGCATACGAAAGATCAGGAAAATTAGTTTGTGTGACAAAATCCAGGAGGAAAGGAAAAGCATTAATCAGATGGGTGTAATCTCCAAGGGCGTTAAGTACTGCATTTTAATTCAGCATTTCTCTTTGATGAAAACTTTAGTGAATGTTATTATGTGGAATTTATATGAAGCCTGGGTTTAGGTAATCAGCTTTAATATTTATACTCTTTGGGGGTGGTGGGGGGAAATGAATCATTAGTAAGCATGCATAATTAATGAATAAATTATGTTTTTCCTTTGTTTTCCTTCAGGTATAAGGAAATGCTAGATCTAGTGATATCACCCAGCCTGACTGTAAATAGAGAGTGCCCTGACAGACTGAAGCTTAACCTTTCTAACATTTATGCCACGGCTCCAGATGACATAGAAGGTAGGGTGTCTCTTTTGTGTACTGTTTACTGGCTTTAATATAATGTGTGTGTGTGTGTGTGTGTGTGTGTGTGTGTGTGTGTGTGTGTGTGTGTGTATATATATATATATGTGTGTAACCAAAAGGAAGTGGCCATGTGCAAGGCCTCTACTTCTAACAATTAGTTCTACAGTACAGCGAACAACTGAGATTTTTGAGTGTTTTTGTAGACACTCCAGAGTGGCTGAATCCTTTACTTCAGAAATGGTTTGGATGCAAGTGGAGTTTAAATGTTTTATATGTAGATCTGTATCTCTGTACAGTAGGTGGATATGTATGCATACGTGCATGTATATGTTTGGAATGTATGTTTATATTCCACTGGAGGAACTGCAAATATCAAACATATTTTGTGTAGAGCTGGTAGTTTTTGTTTGGCCCCCACTGGAGTTTGAGGGGTGGTATCACTGTGAGCCCTGGGCTTTGGTGGTTGTGCTGCTGCTGTTGGGGTGGGGAGTATCAGGGGTTCCCAGGCCCTACAGCATAAGGTACAGCCAGAGCAGCTCTGTGCCTCAGTTTGCCTTGCTCTGAGCTCACTGCTGTCATCTCCAAACGGTGAGCCCTGCTGGCCTCTGCAATGAAGTTTCACATTTGGCAGGTACCAAGGACAAATTCTTTCAGTGGCTGAGGCTATGATGGAAATTTATCTGCTCTTCTCTTCCTTCCCCCCTCCTCATCATACTGTTCAAGTGAAGGAAACAGAAGAATGTTAAATCTGCTAAAAAAATTATTGGCAAGTGATGCAGCTGAACTAGTTCTTGCTAGTACAATCCCAGCTATTGTCTGCTGCGGTCAGGATCTGTCAGCCTTCCTGTTAGAGGGGAGTTAGAAAAGGCACTGGCTATTATGTTTTAGTAGTATGTTTAACCATTTATAGGCTCTTAGAAGCCAAGGAGATGTTTTGCTTGCATGTTTGCTAAGGCATTAGAAATTGCATGATTAAATCAGGTGCATCATGACTGCCTATTTACAAAAGCAGCCGAAGGAATAACAGTCTAAAGGAAACACCCTTTTAAAATGTACATGTTTTCAGAAAAGATTAAAACTAGAAATTATTTTTTAAATACACTAAACTTCTTGGTGCAGGAACTATTTGTTATTATGCTATATAAATAAGAGCCACCATAGCAGCTGTACTGTTGAACGCCAGTTTGCTACTGACATGTTGATGTGTTTCTTATAGAAATATTATGGTTATTTTTCTACAGAATGATCTCCTGTGCTACCAAGATTATACCCTTTCCCTTGAAAATGTTCCTTGTTAATTTGAAGAATGGGAAAATATTTTATATTTGTCAAGTCTCAGACTGCCAGAGCTTTTCATGCAAGAAATGCACACAAAGGTGTGCTCTGTATTACACATACAGTTTTATTTTCAGCAAGATTAATGACAACACTAACCTCTGTTGATGTCCGTGTAGATGTCTGGCCTGTTGTTTTCATGGGTGCTTATCAAGAGATTTGCATTTATATCATTATAATTGTTGAGTCCACATTTTGCCTGGAGTCCTACACTTTTGGATAGAAACACACATGGGTTTAACTTGCCTTCTTTTGGCAATGACAGTAGCATATTCACATGAAGTAAATTCCCATTTGGCATTCTTGGCAAACTTATTTACTCTGCACTTACCTCTTTAAGAAATAAAAAATATAAAGCTGTAATATTTTTCAAGTAGAAATCAAGCTTATGCTTCAACTGTCCTGCTGTTTTTCAGATGTAAAAAGCATTATGAATTAAATGAATGAAAACTGAAAAGTATGTTTCTTCAGTGCAGATTTGTTTGGAAATGAGGAATAGTATGACAGAAATGGTACAGTTTTTGTTGTCACAATCTAATAATCTAATTTTCTAAACTGTTTTCTTTCAGGTAAGTGAAAGCAAATTTTTCATAGTGAGTTTGAAGGTGAGTCAGGTAAGTCCAGCTTTGGATTTAAATACAATATTTTTTTTTAAGCTTGATATTATGTTTCCTAGGAAATTTAGAATTTCTGTATTATTATTATATGAAGTAAAATTCTAAAAAACCCCTTGTAATTAATATTTTCAATAATATTATTACATATAATAGATATCAGACAAAATAACATTCTAAAAAGAACATATAGTGATTAGTATTTTTAGTTCAAATGCATGCACCTCCATTACAGCTTTTCCGTAAACAAGTGAACAAAGATAAAAATGCATTTTAAAATGAAATTTAAATTAATAACCACAGCCATTTAAGCCATTTAAAAAAATACTTTGGTGTAATCTATTGGGGAAAAAGGGTTGTGTAGGAAAGAACAATTTCAAGAGAGAGTTCATTTGGGAAGAACAAACAGTTCAGATGTGAGCATGTCAGATATTTTGTACATTCCCTCCATGTTCACAGCATAACAAGTTAGTCAAACCCATAGGACTATTTGTATGTACTTAGAATTTATATGCACTTGCATATTTGATTAAATAAAACGTGTTTTAAATGTTTAACTCACCCATTTACAAATGCCTGAACAAATGAAGTGGTGCCATTTTGGACAACTCTGTGCTGAAGAAAATCCATTGGCAGTGTTGCGGGTACGTCCCCGTTGACACGTGGGACAGCCCTGCAGATGTTTCCTGCCTGGTGCTGGCATCAGAGGCCCTGCAGGAATCTCCCTTTCCATCCAGCACCTCCACCTGTGGTTGAGAGACCCTCAGATGAATGAGAGGGCAGTACTTCCCATCCTGTGGAACTAATTACTCCATAGATGCCAGCAGCCAATGTTGAGGGTGGTGTTGCTGCTGTCAGTAGACAGTGTGATGCTTGATGTTCTCCCTGCATGGAGAAGCTGTGTGCAGTTAGTCTGGTGTGTTGATGCACCCAGCAGATAGAGAGGCTGAATCTGTTGTGCCTAATGTCATTGTTGATGATTGTGAGGGTGTTCTGGCATTTATAGTGCTGTAACAATGTTTAACAGCTTTGGTCAGGAACCAAGAAGCAAAATTTGGATGGCATTACAGAAGCAACCTGTATGATACTTATGGTGACATTTAGGTACGACATTTTCAGTACAACTTGTAGTCAACTTGCAGGTTTTTTTGTTTTTTTGGTTTTTTTTTAATTTCAATTAAGTAAACCTAAATTTATCTCTAAATAAAGATGGTGGGACATTTTTCGTTGGTAGTATTGCAGGACACAACTGCTTGGTACATTGGAAGGCATCCTGCACATAAAACCTGTGTGGTGCGTTTTCTACTGGTTTGATATTTTGATTCCTGGCAGATCAATAAGGTAGGTTATAGTTAACTCAAGACATTCAAGAATAAGTTTTCATTGTTGTGGTTTTAATATTTACTTTGATTTTATATATTTTAATGAACATTAAATAAAGTAAGTAATTTTCTAGGAGAGTACCAAAAAAGGCAAAAGGGGAAAAAAAAAAGTGCAGTGAGCTTAAATCAGTAATTGTAGTAGTTGCTCTGATAGCCTTTAGTGTATGAGTCATCCCACCAAAGCCCAGCTTCGTGATTGATACCAGTCCCAGGAGAAGAAACTGGTAGCTCCATCAGCATCACCCTCAGTTAAAACTAAGCCTATATTTGCTGTTAAGTGGAAAATAACTTTCTTACCTAGTTCAGTTTGTGAAGATTAACTAAAACAAAGTCTTTATATTCCCTGTATATTTTTCTCAAACCAGAAGCGGTAAAAGCAGTGCTATCAGCTTCGCCATAGAACGGACCATGATGGAAAATCTAAGAACCTTTAATTTTGTTTTCCAGGCAGCAGCAAGGCAGTACCACAGTGTCCTCTCCATCTGTACTCCACAAAGTGAGTGCTCGTGCCAAATGCTGTAATTTAAAAACCATGTTGTGCTGCACAGCCATTTTGTGCAGATTTCTGTCACCTTAAAAAGCATTTGCCTTAAGCCCATCCACCTGTTCCCCTGCACGCCTCTGGCCCAGCAAAAGAACTCACTCTTAATCTTGTTAGATACGGGGTGAGAGAGGGTCTGAGGTCCTGTGCACTGTACTTCTGTACCCCTGGGAATGCAAACATTGTCAGTTTGAATGGTGTGTTCACGAGTGACCACAGAGGAATATGTTGAAACGACAGAGGCTTCCCATGACACATGCTTGTTTGGAAAACTCAAAATGAAACATGAAAAATCAAGTGTTCAACTTGCACATATTTTGCACAGCATTAAAGTCCATGTGCATTTAGCTAAGTTTATCTAATAGCTTGTGATATTAGTTAATCTAATATCAGGTGCTGTATACTGAAACAAACTTTACCCTCAGTCTGGTCGGTTCTGAATTCCCCAGTACTCACTCACCATCATACTTCGTTCGGGTGTTACTTTATCTTAAAGTCTAGAAGTGTTCTCCATGTGCAGTAACTATTGCCTTAGACCTTCTGTTTTCTTGTTCTGAATAGACATTATCCCCATATAGTGACAGTCCCATCTTTCCCAACAATGGCAACATATGGACAGACTCAGTACAGCACGGGAATCCAGCAGACTGCTGCATACACTGCCTATCCTCCTCCAGGGCAGCCCTATGGCATACCCTCCTACAGTGAGTACTCTGACATCTTGTTACCTTTGAGGATGTCATCCTCTTGCTCCTGGAAAACTGTATTTGGTAGCCTGTATCATGATCTTACAAATTAGGTGGAGCCATACAGTAGCCAGATATGAGACAGCATGAGAAACTCAGGTTCAGTAGGACATGCCACTTAGAAACACTCACCAGCTACAGCTCCTATGACTCACAAAGTCTCTTACAGTAAGTAGGAGATCTAGCTAAACTGCACTTTGCCTTCAATGACTATTCCTGAAGGCTCAATG
>JAOEGS010015715.1:11022-38826 GCA_025447755.1 Corythornis vintsioides | reverse complement strand
ACAAAGTCTCTTACAGTAAGTAGGAGATCTAGCTAAACTGCACTTTGCCTTCAATGACTATTCCTGAAGGCTCAATGATACATGCTGCTTTAAGGAAATCTGTTTGTGTACTGCTATGGAACAAGCGAGACACAGCAGAACAAAGCATGAGTGAGAAGAATGAGAGAACCTTGTTTTAGAAAGATGGTTTGTATTTGATGGATGGTTGTTAGCTGTAGGTGCAGTAAACACTTCTAACCCATCAGCTTTGTTCCCTGCTTTCCTGCACAGCCTTGCCAGTGGCTATGGGGAGGTGGTTCTGGGCAGGAGTAGCTGGAGGATTCAGGCAGGGGACTAATTAAGCGAGCACTCCTGATGATGTCTGGTGAAACAAGTGTTAAGAGTGTCCTCAAGCTCTGCACAGAAATACTGAGCTCTTGAGGGAGCTGGGAAGTTCTCTCCACTCTTAAGACCTAAGAGATACTGCTTTTGCTTAGGTGGTTTTGCTCTTTAACCAAAAGCTGCGGGCTCTTTATTCTCAACTGATCCTGTGAGTGCTGCAGCATTAAAATGGCTTCATAGTTCTGTTTCCATTTCTGTTTTCTATTGTGCTTTTAAACACCACCTTCATTTGCTTGGTAAATAAAGTGTCTCTTCCCAACAAGAAGATTTATGCAGCCATTGACAAGGCTTTTACTGAAGGGAAATTCAATGCGATGGTCTGGAAGGCTGGGGAAATGGGCTTGGCAGAGCTGAAGCTCTACCAGGATGATGAGAGGAATGTTTTGAGACCCTTTCCTGGAGCTACTTGTGTGTTTGCATCAGCTGGCTGATTTCCAAGGCAAACTCTGAACAGTTGTCCTGTAAGAGCAGGTGAAAGTAGAGCCATTTGCTACTGCCTAGAGTCTTTAGGGCATACATGTGTCAGGCCCATATGCTGCTTATAAATCCTGTGGATGACCTCTTAGCATCCTTGAGCAGTGATTTCCCTCCCCCAGCCCATATACCCTCTCCAAGATACTCAGCACAGCATATGAAAAACTCCACCTGGCTGACAACCAAGAACAATGAAGCAGTATTGGGTTTAGGCACAAAAATAAAACTTGGCTAGTTTCTAGACAAAACAGAACATTGTGTGGAAATTAATTTGGTGCTAAGTTATTTCGCTGTCTGACAACAATTTTTCGACTTCCAAAAAGGCCCGTTCGCAGAAGATTAATTGTGGCTGGGGTGGGTTGAATACTCACATGAGGAGTGCTGATGTAATTGAAAAGCAGGGGATGTTATGAAAAGCAGCTTCTCTGCACACACTTGCAAATACCTTCACTTCCTCAGCAGTAGTGGAGCCGGACGACTGCACCAGCACAGGTCTGATCACTGCCCGAGTAAACTGCCCATGTTTCACAACGCAGCCTTGGCAGCTTGTTGTGAGCCTGAGCTCAAATGGCATTGCAGCTATTCTCACCTAAAGGGAAAATAACTTATTTTGTCAGATAAAACATTATCTTGGAAGACTTAGTCCCAACCTGAGCAAATGCAGACTTGTTGCTTTTAAGAGTCATTTAGCTGGAAAACGGCCTGTTTGGTGAAAGGCACGTGAATTCGACTTGTCTTTTGGCAAGTTTGCCTCCAAGTGCTAAAAGCTGACAGCAGCCTGGGAAGTGTGTAGATCCGAGGCCAGAACATCAACAGGGACTTTGTTTAGTCCCAGCACTCAGGGTGTGTCCAATAGCCTTTCTTTGTTTTGTGCAAATAGGCATGCGAAGGAGGGAAGGATCATGTCCAAAGGGTTCATAATAAGACGCACCTTTCAGCTGTTTATTTTAATAATACAGCTGTACAATCTCGGCAGCATCTCGGGATAAAATATCAACCCCTTTCATTACCAGGAAAGGTTTCATCTTGCAATGTTTAATTCAACTATTGCTGTTCCCCCTGTAAGTTCTCAATTTAATTGCCTGATTTTAGTGATGAAAAGATTTTTGTGACTTCAGGGCTTACCTGTTGTTCATGAACTGTAAGCTATATTCAACTAAATAGATGACAACCCTCCTGTACGACTTGCCAATAAATATTTTGCTATCAAAGCTGAAAATACAATGCCAGTAAAAAATAATTCTGTTGAGAACAGAAGTCTTGAGGTTATTTTGCTGAAGGTCCTGTTACTTTGTTTGCATCTGGTAACTGTTCAAAAAGTTCATAAGCCAATAAGTTTGTTTAATTATGAAACAGAACAGTTTGTTCAAATTGTTTTTGAAAACAATATTATTCATGGCTGTTTACCCTTCTTAGCAAAAGTTCATTCAGATATGGATGCAGGCAGTAGCTGACTTAAATACTATTTGTGATGAATTTACTTGACTTTTAAAATACCTTTTTTGGTAATGCAGAACATTTTTAAAAGTAAAAGAAAAGAAAATGAATTGTAGGGGAAAAAAAGTCTATTAGGTAAAAAATCGTTAATTCCTAAACTTGCTTTTTTAAACCCTTCTATGACAAACACTTATGATCTTAATTCCTAACCTGTGTCCCAAAGGCATCAAAACAGAGGACAGCCTGAGCCATTCCCCAGGACAGAGTGGGTTTCTTAGCTACGGATCCAGCTTCACTACCCCAACTGCAGGACAAGCACCCTACACCTACCAGATGCACGGTGAGTACAGCCTGTACCCTGCAGCATGTGCTAGAAGTCATTAATTCTGTACCCCTGTAGTGGACCACTTCTCTTGCAAATACAACTAAAACCTTAGATATAGGCAATCAGGATAGGCAAGGAGGTAAGTCCTCATAGATCTGTTTTACTCATCAAGGCATGCATTTCTGGATGAGGTACTGGATTTAGCACTACTATACCCTAGCTAAGGTTCTTACAGGATCAATACAAGCTTTCTCTTTCTGGGGAAACTGTGTTTTCTTTCTTTTAATTAATTCTGTGACTGCATACCTAGGATTTTTGTGTTAGTGTGAATTCCTAGATTCTAAGTGGAAGCCAAACAAAGGTGGTTTTACACTTCATGCAAACAGTACTGTTAGTATTATGCTTTTGCCTTATGCTATCTTGAAGAAACTGCTCTGTCATTAAACTGCTTTGTATTCTTCCCTAAATTTTTGTTTGGATACCTTCATAAAGAACCCCACATTTTTACTGTTAAGACATCGCTGATACCTGCTAAGATACATCTGCCTGTTTTAGCTCCCAAAGTAGCAATGCCATTAATTACCTGCAGGCTACTGAGCTATGAGGCTCAGAAAAGCAGTGATGAAAGCAGCTGTTTTTTTCCTCAAGGTTACTGAGCTAGGATTTAGTATGTTTAGAATTGCTGTTTTATTGTTGTCAGAATAATAACTGATTATAAAATAATCAACTGGATTCCTTTTAGGCTTCAAAGACAGTGCCTTGTGCTTGTAGCATTCTGACACTTTGTTGTACACTTGGCTCAGTTCATGCACTATATTCTGAGTGCACTTTGGTCTTTGGATTAACTTGACCACTAAAAAGTAGATTTATTTTTGTCTTCTGCTAAACCTCAACACAGCTGCATTTGAAAGTGCCTTGTATTAAGCATGAATTGCTTAATGCAAATATTCATTGCTGTCAAAGATGTCACAGTAGCACAAATGAGCATACCTCAAGTAGTTTAAAGTTGCCCAATTCTGATGCAGTGCTGCTGAATGAGAAGAGTCAGGAAGCCCCTTGGCCACACAGCCTAAACATGCTGCACCCTTTCCTGCTGTGGCTGCACATATCCAGACTCACTGTATTAAAAGCAGCTCAGGTACAACTGCAGCAGCTCTCCTAGCTCATCTGTACCACATGCCCTTAAGCACTTTGAGACACTGTTTCACTGGAGTAAGAGAGTCATTTCAAGGGGGGTGACTTCACTGTAGGGAAGGTGAATGCACACACAGCTCTGCTTTGGCTTTGTCCTTCCTTCAGACTTTCCAAGGGTTGGAAACCAAGGATGGATTCCATGACTTTCCCAAGTTCTTGTAGAAGTGATGGAAGGGGAGAGAGATTAAGTCTCTCACTTCTCTTTTTAGATGATGTTGGAGTGTTTTTGCCAACCTCTAGGGCAATGCTACGGTATTATGGGAGATCACTTCTCAGATTTTTATTCCGGGAAGATCATTTCAGCCAGCTCACTAAGCTTTTAATGCAAAAGAAGACAGAGGAAAAACAGTTTTTACAAGTGGCAGGTGCTTACTCCAAGACAAAGGCAGCAGGAGTAAATGTGTCTTCCTGTTGTAAACAAATATTTCCACCCTTCTCCTTGCTCATGAGAGGAACAGTCTGAAGCTCCCTGTCCATACGGTTTATTTACCTTGCTGAGTGCTAGTGAAAGGTTGGAGTGAGAAGCCAGGAGCTTCCTGTGCTGAGTGCTACCGAGGAATGTGTGCTCAGTGCTTTCCCACGCCACAGCACTTGGGGGTGGGGAGGTGAGTCCCCTGTCTCCCTGATGTGAGCCAGCAACTCTCCCTGTCACCCAGCACTCAGTCTGTTGAGACTTTTGTGAAGTTCACCTAAGTCTTGGTCACCCCATTGCTCATCAATGTAGGGCTGTGGGTGATGTCCTAAACCAGCTGAAAGGGGCAAATTGTTATTGATATACTTTTCTAAATTCCAATTTCAGGGGGTCTTTAAGAGTCAAGCTCTTAACCCTCACTTCAAGGATCAAATGTTTATTTCATCATGCTTGAAGAGGGTGATATGCAGGGGATCATCAAGGAGATGTATCTCCAGGAGTGTGTGTTGCTCAATTTTGTGTTTTAAAGCATGAGAAAAAAATTACTTTATCTTTGCAAGTATTGTAAGATGGCAATTGCTCAAGTTTTAAGTGGTATACTTCAGTATCTTTTGCCTCCACTGAGGACCAGCTCTCAGAGCAATGCAGTGAGATCTTCTGCAAGCAGGCATGGGTGGTTAGACTGTGACTCTCGAGCAGATTGCTTAGCCTTTGTGACTCCTCATTGTCCCCTCATTTATGAGTTTTATATGGTCCAGCCAGCAAAAAGGCACCTGACACAGGTGGGTTAATCCAGTCATCGAGGAATACATGGCCTCTGGGATGACAAATACTTGTCTCACAGGACTGTAGGACAAATGTTCTCCTTTGGTAGGTGCCAACACAGTTGGTGTTGGTTTGTTTCCTCTCATGTTTCTTAGGTACCAGCATTAGCTCTGGCTGGGATACACGTGTCAGGTTGCAGCTTCACCTCTCTGCTGGCTCTTGTTGGTAGCATAGTACTTTTGAAGCCAAATTCTCACTCTTGTCTGTTTTCATTACAAACACAGATGATGCAGGTGTAATGGGGTAGCATTCATCTTTCCATTTTTAACTCTATCAACTGTATCCTGGTTCTTCAGGAGAATATAATCCATTAAAAAACAAGAATAAAATTCTTTTGGTTGTGATAAAGAAAAAAAAATACAGAGAGGGAAATCTGTTTTCTTGCTTTTCGAGCATGAAAATAAATCAAATGTCAGAGTGTATAACCCAAATCACTAAGGCAATGTGTCACACACACGTAAATATAAAATATGAGTTTGTCAAGTTCCAAAGCTTATAAAAATGACATGAAGCTATATCACAAAGTTACTATAGATTAAAATAATTACTTTAATTGCTGTGTAATGGTGGATATGATAGTATATGGTAAAACTTCGAGTAATATTAAAATAGACTGAAATCTAGTATTCAGTTATATACTTTGAAGAAGTAACATTTTTCATCTTATTTTTTTTAACCAGTGTTGTTTCATATCATTATTGTATTTACAAAATTATTTTGTTTCATAACAAGGCAAAGATAATTGAAATATGCATGTGGCCAATCTGGGGATGCCCATCATTTTTAGAGCCATGATTCAGAAATGGAAGCAATATCTTGATTAGAGTTTTGTATTTAAAGTGATCAATTTTTAATGCTGGTAAATAAATGTTGTTTAAAGATCTATGCCATTTCTTAATCAGACCTTCTGCTAGTGTACAGGTACATGACCAAATCCCCAAACAACCTGTGCTAGGTATTAGAAGTATATTGTGCTTGTTAACACACATTTTTCTATGTTTACGTTTTCTGACAATTCAGCAGTTTCATGATTCACTCAGACTTTTGATAAAATTATTATTCAATTATAGAAATTGAACATAAGACACAAAGACTATATCCAACTTCTGCCCCAGAGAGCTTACTGTCCTAACAGGCAATTGAGGAAAGTGATTGTTGTTGCTGAGAGTGAGGGAGAAATCTTTGGACTGAAAGAAACTTACCATTTAATGATCTGTGTAAAGTACAGAGAGAACTGCCAGCACATTGGCCAACATAGAAAACGCTCAGCTCTGCAGAGAGCACAGTAGTAGCCAGTGTACAGAGCAGTTCCTGTGGTTGCAGGAGCATGTGTTACCTACCCCTGTACTGCACATCAAGCCATCTCTTCTCAGCTTGTCATTAATTCCTAGACAATGCCTTGCTCTTCAGTTATTATTGCTAACATGACAGCTGGTATGAAACTATGAAGTTGCACAACAGTTCTTTGACCAAAGAGCACTGTGGATTGTGTTGTTGCACAGGGAGAGATTTGACCACTTATTTTTTCTTTAATATACAAATCTATTTACCCACAGAATACTCAAAGGAAAACTCAAGTTATATAACTGGGATAAATTTCCTTTGCCAAGGAATTGCAAAGCAGTATTTAGTTCAGTACAGACAGAAACCTGGGGCCAAAGACCTACACCGTGAAATTCTTTGCTACTGCCGAGCATTTGTTTTCTTTGTAGAGTCCATTCTGATCAACTGTCAAATAATGAATAGGAAACAGCATTTCTTCTGTGAAATGCTGATTTGAAGCGAACTAATTATATATGTTGGTTATGTTTGTGGAATAAATTGCTTATGAATTGTTCTTCTGGGCTGAGCCCAAATAAAAACTGAATATGTAATCAATTGAATTGTTATCATATGCTGGAAAGGTTTTGGCTTTTGTTGATACATGGATCATCTAGATAAGTTTTTTTTCCAAGAGCTGCCTGAACTTCTTGCAGTTGTGTGCCAGTTTGTGTTACATATTTAATATGAGGCCATAAATATCTATTTGGCATGAAGAGTTAGCTCTGTATGTGAGAATTTTGCAAAGGAAGTGGCATGTTTAATTTTACACTTGATTCTTTACGTACTTAGTGATAAAATGTGCAAGAAGGGGAAATTTCCATCTATACTCGGGATATGTGGATCCCACTTTGACATACAGATAGTGAATCCGTCAGAAATACCAGAAAATAAAGGAGAGTGAGAGTATGTTCTAAGCAAACTGTCACTCAAATGCCTTAGATTCATAAAATTAAAACCTCGGTAGAAAATGAGTAGTCTCTTTCAAAAGCTTCTGCTTCACAGCTGGTTTGCATTAGTTGCAGTCTAAAACTGTGTCAGTAAAGCTGTGCTTCACTCTGTGGTGAGTTCAGCACGGAGAGGCCTCTCTTCAGGAGGGGTCAGACCTCACTTTTTACAGTGTAAATACAAGGTTCCTCAGAATAACAGCACATTCTCCCCTTCAAAGATTTTTAAACACCAGGGGCTGACCACACTACGTTTACTTTGTTTTAAAATCAGCTATCTTGCAGGAGAGGGAAGTCAAAGGGAGAGACAAAGGTGTTGACAGTGATGCACTGTAAGCTGCAAGGATCTGTGCTACTGCTATAAAAGGAGAAAGCCCTGATCTAACTTTTCCCATTTACTGCTTTTTTAAGGTTCCATTCAGAATTAATTCCTTGGTCATTACTTAACAGGGAGGTGATTGGGAAGAGGATGTGCTATTGGAAGGAGTGAACAGCAGGGTGGATGGTCCTGAAGCTAGAGGAACAAATGTATTTGTGTCAGAGAGAAAGGGGCTGACAAATAATCTGTGACTCCTGCTGCCAGGGCTCATCAGGGTGTGCCAGATACATATTGACAAAGACATGTCTTGTGTGGGGACAGAGGTTCTCATGGCTGAATAACACCCATGAAACTTAAAAGGGGAACAATAGTGAAGGGACTACGTAAGGAAAATATAGTTTGTGTGTGGTATGATGAGGAGGTGGGAGCCAACAGTGAAGAAAGGAGTGACATTTCCCTAATCTGCTGCTTGACTATCTTGGAAGCATTTGTGGACATCAGATAGAATACTAAAACATAGGTTAATGAGCAAAATCAGCATAGAAAACACAGGGGTGTTTGGATGTCAGAGATACTTTGTGGCTTGGGATTTTATTTTCATCAGTTTTGTAGGTTGTAAAAAAAATCAAATAATGGAATGGTAACATCTTTGGAAAGTGTGAACTTGGCCTTGATTATTCAGCTTATAGTACAGTTGGCATAGGATATGCTAAAATGTTTTAGAAGATCCACTGAATAATTGATTTGGTAAACCTAATGTTTTCTTGAAAATATCTGGAAGACTACAGAAGAACTTAGTGTAAAACTATATATAAAAATTGGTATCATACCTGCAGAGTCAAGCACTTCAGAATTTAGGAAACACCAGTTTTGTGATGGTGGCACAGTGTTGGTGCTGCTTTCTATTGTATCTCACTTCCAGGCACCATGTGAGGTAATGCTCTGGTGGAAAAAATAAAATGCGGTGATACAATCAAAGACTGTGATGATGTTCATGGGCAAATGAGGTCTGACCCTGTTTCAGTTAGCACAGGCTGTGCAACTCAGGAGTTCCTTAACTGCTGTGCTGGCCATGGGTAATGCTCTTGCATGGGTTTTTTTTATGTGTAATTTGGATATGCTTTCTATTTATATTGGCAGAGTTTAAATGCTCAAACTTCTGCACTAGAGTATTGTCACCTCTGGGACTAAGAGAATACCTGCACTGTCTGAAGAAGAGTACATTGACAGTTAGTAAAGATTTTTAAAAGTATGACAGAAACTTGGCTTAGAAAATCTGTAAAGGGCAGATTAATTGAAGGTGACAAGGCAATACCAGAGCAAATATTCTCTGGTTTTGTCCTGTTTTGCACACTTTTCATATCCACTGCTGGCCGCTGCTGTGTGGTTTTTTTCTGGAGGCACTGCAGTACTGAAGCAATGCATAGAGGGGCTGGAAGAAGCCTTGGGGCAAATGCTTGGCTCTAGAGTGTTGAGACTTACTATGGTGCTAACTAATGGGATCAAAGAGTAGAGACATGCTGCCCAGCTCACTATTTTCCATTGGTATTTAGAGATTTGCCTTGCTCAAGGGGAAGAGGACTGATAAATAGGTGGCTATGCTCACAGGCCAGATTTTTATCCACAACTGCATGACAACAGATGTTATAGAGCTAGTTAGATTTTAATGCTAACCTGGGAATTGGGAGTCTTGTAGCCACTAAACAGCACAGGAGGTGACAAGTCCAGCTTTCCTTTATCACATCTTGTTATCTGTCAGTGGAGGATTGTGTCTTAAGATAAAACTGCAGCTGGCAGAACCTTTAGTCTTTGTTGTCCATGGAGTCACCCAAATAAAGTCAGTTTTGCTGGTTGGTTGTTCAATAAGGGATTGCACAGAACAGTTTTACATCGTTGTTGTAAAGATGTTCACTTTTTGGCCAAAAACATTTATTCGCTTTTGTTTTTGAAGACAATCCAGTGTGAATTTTTTGTTCTGTAACTATAGCATCATTAGATAGGACTGGTTTAAAGGAACACTTTCTCAAAGTATAATAAAATTTAATTGCTTTCCCATGGTTCAAATCCTAAGAGTAAACATAAACCATCCCAGAACTTTCAACACCACTGTTGAGCTGGATTGAGCTATACAGGTGACCAGGCTCAAAAGGATGGTAAAAACCAGGCCTATAAAACTGCTCTGGTCATCACTTATTAAAGCCTTCTGAGGCTCTGTGGGTTGAGCACTCCCAGAAGCAGGCAGCAGGGGAAGAGTTTTGACTCAGAAAAGCTGTACCATGAACTATGCTTTCTATCACCATATGGAGCGCCCTCAACACCAGGTCCAGCTAGCAGGACTGAATGGCATTGCAGGCATATTTTAAATGGGTTGCATGTCTGAGAGTGTTCTCTGCAGGAGGTGTTCATGTGCTTCTGGGAGCAACGTCCTTCAATAGGCACTGCTGGTGTCAAGGGCTGTAACATTGTAGAATCACACTTTTCATCTGGGTTACTATTGGGGGCTCTTCTGTGTTCTCTGAGACCTTCCAGACACAAATACAGGACTGGTTTTGGGGACTGGTTCATTATTCCTAATGGCAAACAGTTGAGCAATATGCTGCAAATACATATGGGTTGAGTTTTTCCTTCCCTTTAACAGGTCAGATAGTTTTGAAATACCTCCACAGCTGACAGCCATGCAACATTTTATGAGTTTTCTTGCCCAATAAATGCAGGCAGATGTTGTAGGATTTGGAACCTTACAAGGCACTGGAGTGTAGCTGGTGGGAGGTAATTTTGATGAGTGCTTAACCTCTCACTAAAAAAGTAGCAGCTTGGAGAAGGCAATATTTACTGCAGGAAACATTAGCTTGTCAGAGAGCTAAAGCACTGGGAAGAACCTTTTCTGAACGGCCATGCAAGTCTTCAGCCAGATGTTCTTCATAGCACAGAGTAATGCACACTCTGCTGGGAGTTAAAGCCTTTCTGTGCATCACTCAGAGTCAACTTTGTTTCCTGTAGGAAAACAGCTTGCTCATGTAAGTATACACAAGCCATTATATGCAAGCTTATAAAATACCATGCAGTTCAGCTGAGCTCTATAGGCATTTAGTGTATTAGTGCAAGGTGATCAAATAATCCTTTGAGCGAAATCTCCCTGGAACCCCATGCAATTCATCTCCAAGTTAGAGGAAACACATAGACCTAAGCTTCATTGTTCTATTTCAAGCATATTCAGAAGTGCCCAACGTGTAGCTACCCTCTCAACACCTGCATCTCAGTCCAGTGTTCCATTTTTTGAGTCTTCATGGACTCACAATTGCTGCTGGCTACCCAGAGAGCTGTGATACAGGCCCTGTTGGCCACCTGTGTGGTGCAGACCTTGCATTCTTCTAAATATGGCAGCTTACTCTCCTTTGAGCAGTACAGGAGACATGGATAAAACTCCCTGTTGTCAGGGCCTCTATGACCTGTGAACTATAAGGACACAAACCTGATTTTGAAAGCTTGCTGTGGTATTGATCTGAACTATACTGCAGGCCTGCCTGTCTCTAATCACATCTGTGCATACCAAGCTGAAAGCAAACTTTTTTCCAAAGCTTAGTTCTGAAGATAAAATAACCATGTTCCCTTATTATCTTGTTTGCTTTTTTTTTCCTGGAAAGGAGGGGAGGAAACACATCCTGTTACTGCACTGACTGAAAGATAGAGAAGAATAAATTAAGGGGAAGGAGAAGCTGGCATGCAGCTTTTTGCAAGAGCACAGTCCAGATCACACACCTTTCAAATTATCATTCACCGTGGCATACAATTTTAAATACCTGAATTAAAAAGGGAATGAGGGGAAAATAGCAAATGAAGTCCATCTGTAAGAGGACAGGAATATGCATCAATCAGCTCACAAAGAGTTTCTCTATACATGTTGCCCTTGGACATTCATACAGGGAAAGGCCACATCTACTTATCAAGGAAAAGTCATGGCACTGAATATGTACAACATATGCATGCCTTTTATGCTGTGTCTTTTCATGCAAGTGTGTTTGTGATATACATACTTTACAGGAACATTTACAGTACCATACATCTGAAGAGCTATTCTACTCTGCAGTCCAGATTGTTTTATTACCAGCTAAATGTTCTTTAAGCTACCTGTGAATGAGGGCATTGTGACATTTAGCAACTGGTTTGATTGAACACAGATGTGAACCATATTCCATATGGAGAAGATCCAAAGGGAGAGATCCCAGGCTTCTTTCTGCTTTGCAAGTAGGAGTTTGAATGTAATTACTTGACACTGAGCTACCAAGATCGATGGAAGCCAATTGCTCACTCACACATCTGCAGTATTGCAAACGTAAAATCAGCTGCAGCTTGTGATAGTGCCTGGTATGCAGTGCTCAGGAAAAAAAGCCAATATATGTGAAAGCAAAAGTCCTGTGGAAATGGGCTGTATCCACTCAGAAATGGGAGGGGGTCAGGCATTGGAGTATATGGCTTACTAAGAGGCTTCCTAGGCATTCTCCATCCAACATAAGCACCGCTTTCTAATATTCTTTCAATCTGTCTTTCAGTGCTATTACCCAGGAAAGCATTTGAAAAAGATTGTTATGTGGGGAACAGGGCTAAAATGATAATGCCAATATACAAGGTCTGTTGTTAATTTTCCAGCATTTCTTGAGTGTGAAATTTACTGACGTAAAACTGAAATTGCATGTGGCAGAATTAGTTTTACAATAGAAATGTTTATTTCCTATCGATAACCTGGGCCACTTCTGATATGTGTTCTGAACTGCTGAATTTTTAATGTGACTTGCAGAAACTGCAGCCAGCATACCTCATTCTCTGCTCATGAAGAGAGAGGTTTTATCCTTGTCTTCTTTGCCTGTGGTCCCCATTTGTTTTCCTTCCACTTGAACTGATTGTGCATTATCAGCTCTCCAGTCTGGCCTGTCAAGTGGAATAGGGACTGAGCTATATGAGTCCCCATGAGACAGTTTTAGTCTCCAAGACAAAGGCTGATATTGAAGCAAAGTATTTATGAACCTGATTCTTCAAGAAGTTTCTTTAACATGCAGATAATTGATTTGTCTGTTTTCTTCCAGCTTTTCATCCTTGTGCAGCTGGGAAGGAATTCCAGTTTTTTACTAGCTTTGGTTGTTTGGTTGTCTCAGTTGTCCTTATCTGTAACTATTCTGCTATAACAGTACTGAGCTTAGCAGGTCTTGGGGTATACCCCAGGGGGTGGTCACATTCTCCAAAAGTAGTGCTATAGGTGCAGAAAAAGAGAGGTTTGTTTGATCTCAATTTAGACACACTAATCTCAAATGATACTCCTACTTGGTCAGGATACAATTACAGGGTCCAGGATAAGTGAAAAAACTGAGTTGCCAACATTAGTTGCCAGGCCTGTTGAACATCAGCTTATAGGAAATACCAGGCTTAAGCATTTTCACAAGTATTTAAATATGCAGGAAAAAAAAAAATTCAGAAAGTTGAGTTTCTGTCTCTGCCACACTGTCATCATTTTGAAAATCCCTTGGGCAGAGGAAGCCAGATAGCAGCAGTTTGTAGGGACAGATGAACTTGGACCTGGGGTAGCTCAACTAAAACAGCAAAAATACATTCTGCAAGCCAGAGTGTAAGAAAACCATGCAGGGTCTGGTTACAATGTGCTGTGGGAAACTGGCGCACAAGTTGTTCCCCATCCTCTCACCCCTCTGTTTCTACCCTCTTCTGCCTCCTCATGGACCTGCTCTGTGTGTTTGTGTGTGTGTGTGGACAACACTAACTTTTGTCAGCTGGTACAAAGTTCAGAGTAAGTTCATTCTAATTGTGCACATCTCTCCTTTTTATAATTCTGTTTGGAAACCAGGAAGCTATGGTATCATGTGCAGGTAGCACAGCAATAAACATGTTCTCATCACAATTTACACATAAAGTGTGAGTCCCTCGAGGTAACTCATCCCCCTCTTGACAGCTTTAATAAAGGATGATGGATTGTTTCTAAATGACAGTTTACGAAGATCCAAAATTCCCCCCTGTATTGTTTTGAGCTCTGGTGTACAAGAGCTGTTTTGTGTTCTGTGAAAGTTGTTTTTGCCTGTAAGCGCTGGGGCTCTGTTACTCCCCTTCAGAGTGGTGAGAAATGCTTAGTTACCACACGGATATATTCAGCCTGCTGTGTCGTCATGACTTTGTGAAACCCTGCAGAAAGGCAAAGCCTATCGGGGGTGGGAGGTGGGAGAATGCCCATAGCTGAATGCATTGCTGTCCTCGGGATGCTGCTCTGGGCAGTCTCCCCATACAGGTTGTAGGGAGGAGGAAGAATTGGATACTGATCTACCCAGAGTTGCCTCTGCAAGGTGAATGCCAGGAAGAGGCATCGCCTGAACCTCTCTGTGCTGGCTCAGCTCCCCAGCCAGGACATGGAGGGGGCTTGGGGACATCCAGACCTCCAGGTCCCTGGCAGTCACCTATACCTTTTTTTTTCCCCTCTCTGCTACTCTGTGTGGCATAAAATCAGTCCTGGAGTGCAGAGTCCTCCCTCTTGCTTCTTTCTGGCTCGAGATCTATTTCTTGGCGTGTGTGCTTTGTAGCTGCACTTGGAGGAGTGGAGTTTGTTCAGCTGCCCCTTCCTCAGCTCATCTGACAGTTTAAAATCAAAACAAGCAAGCGGATCTTGGGAGAAAGGCTGCCACATGAAGGTGTGCAAAGAGTCACGTGGTTAAAACAGCACTGCTCAAATCATTCACACGGTAGGAAACCATGGCCGAGTGTCTGATTAGGGCTTGGTCTGGTAGGACATTCTGGTGACAAAATGAAGGCCAGACAGGAGCCCACTGTGGCCATACACCACCAAAATCTTTCCCTGTGGTAATGATGGCCTGGGTGCTCTTTGGAGCCTGTCACTTTCCATTGGGAGGGAATAGGGCATAGTCAGCTTTTGCTTCCTATATGTGAACAGCCAGCCCTTGGAGCAAGCACTGTTATATAACACTGGAAGAAAGCTTTTAGTGTAGATCCTCATTGAGCCACACAAACTCAAGAAGTTCTCCATAGCTGGAAATACAAAACAGGAACCATTAGAGTTAAATCAAGGCTAGAACTTGTTGGGAGTGCACAGTCCAGAGTAGGAGCTCTCCTACCACTTCCCTGATGGCAGGCAGTTTGGGATATCAACACCAGGGAACAAATTTTCAGTCTTCTAAAAATTCATGGGTATGTGGTCTGTAAAGACAGATTGCAGGATAAGAAAGACCAAGCGCATGGATATTTATATAATCTGAGGGATGATAAAAATTACTCTTCCATTCTTTATTTATTGAAGAAGTAGTAATGGGATCTTAAATTTGAGTTGAATCTTTGTTTTAGCATATGTAATGGTTGTCTCTGTGAATGCCTTTCAGTTAGGAGACCTCAGTAGCAGCCCTAAGTCTTCACAGCCTGTATTACTTAAGATTTGTGATTACTTTTTTTTCTAGTAAGCTAGTGCTTCCTGTTGGAAATTATTTGTATTAATATATCCTGTGACTTTGCTGGTGTGTTTTATGACTCTTATATTCTTTCCCTTAGGCACAACAGGGATTTACCAGGGAGCCAATGGCCTGACAAATTCTGCAGGATTCAGTGCTGTGCATCAGGTATAGTTCAGCACTTGTTATTGCCAACCTTGTCACTTACTTTAAACAGATGGAATATAGATATATCAGAGAGATTATTCTGATGTTTACATATATTTAAGGAAGGTACTGCCATGTTTTGCTAAACACCATTCTGCTCTACTCCTGGGGCCTGTCCATTTGCTGGACTTTAAGGTATCCTGATTAATTTTGTGTATGTAAGCTTTGAGTGCTGTCCTTGCAGGAGGAGGATGCCCTAGCAGCCTCTGCCACACTGCTGTAGCAGTGCCAAGAGTCTCATCATTCCTCCACTATCTTACACCTTTCAGAAAGTTTTCCATCCTCTCCAGAGAGCTCTGCTGCTAGGATCCTGTCATCTCCTGTCTTGGCACTGTGAATATGAACAATTTGAAAGAGGTGTTGGCAGGCCCTGATGAATATTGAATATTTTTGCTGTTTGTGTGCTTCCTTCTTTGAGAATACACCTGTCTGTGGGCTTCATGCTTCAGTTACTTTGATAAATGTGTGTGTATAAATAAACAGCATGCTATATACACAAGACAGATGTTTGTTAGTAGCAAATGGCTCTTCCTGATTGGACCAAACAAATGAGCATACTGTTTCAGAAAATGTGTTTTGGTTGGCCAAGTTTCAATTCCTTGTTTGTAAGGTGATTGTTGGCTTGTATTTTTAGTAATAGTTGGCAATTTCTTTATTACTACAGTTTTGGCTAAAAACGTCAGCATTTGCTCCTAGAAAGTGCATTTGATTGAAGTATGGAGGTTACTTTAAAAGAGGTCAAAAAAGAGGCTGGTGGGTTTTTTTTTTTATATTCTTTAAGAAAAAACAAAAGAATTCACTCATTTCTTTTTTCAGTTTAATTGTTCTTATGACAGCTTGAGTCTTTGTTCTTGAGAGCTCCCTGATGACTGAAAGTTAATGAAATAGCTGTGTCACAGACAAAGATGTAAGCTGTTAAGAAGGAACGTGCATTTAGTCTAGAAAGACTATTATTTAATTTTATTTAATACCAGAGACTAATTAACATTTCTGAGGAAACAAAAAACTAAAAAACAATCCCCAGAGTACAAACACAGTTCCTTATCTGAAAAAAAATAAGCAAATAGGTGGATGAGAGTGGGATTTGCAAGTAAAATGAAACAAATTAAACCTTTAATGTTTTAATTGTCCAAAGAGATGTTCTCTAAACTAGTCCCAGTGTCCTGCTTCTCACAATAAAAGAGCATAGGAGGATAATGGTAAGAAGTATGTTTGGGAGCCTTAAAATCATGACAAAGGGTTTTGTGATACTTCAGCTCCCCAAGGTAATTTGCACCTTGTATTTTTAGTTCATTTTTCTGTAGGCAGGGAAGATTGCTGAGGGATTTAGTTATTGTTGACATACTTGGACAATCTCAACCATGAACATCACTGGAAAACAACTGGTATTTTTTGTTTCTTCACTTTTGTAACATATTCTAACAACTGATCAGAAAATGTTGCTGATGATGGGAAAATGCAGCCTGTTTTGCTCCTTCCCTCACCCAATTACTCATTCTGTTCTAATTTCTTAGGTATTTTGTTGTTCACAGAGTCTGTTCCATCACAGCTCTTTTTCAAAAGCAGCCCTACTTCAGTCCTATATAAAATTGGTGAACTCTGTACTGGAAAACATGTTAGTGCTGATAACTAAAATTCTATAGAAAAAGCTGAACTTACCTGATTTCTGACCTCTTGTTGATAATAATAAAATAGGAATTTGGGAGAAGCAGAAATGTAATTTTTTAAGTGAATGAAACTTGGTTCTTTAGTGAAATGGTCCTGAACTTACTGCATGTGTAGGTAACTGCCTTTGTGGTGCCTTACTTGTAAGATAAAACCAGATACACAGAACCTGGATCTTTGTTTTTTTTTTTTTCCCTCAAAGGACTATTCTTCATATCCAAGCTTTCCTCAAAGCCAGTACTCACAGTATTACAGCTCCTCCTACAACTCTCCATATGTGTCTGCAAACAGCATCAGCCCCTCAGCCATTCCAACCTCCACTTACTCTCTGCAGGAGTCTTCTCACAACATCTCCAGTCAGAGCACAGAATCGCTGTCTGGTAGGTGGATCTCTTTCGCAGTCTCAGCCACCTGTAGAGATAAACACTATCATTTTGGTTTGGAATTTTTAAAAAAATATATTTATTTGAATGGATAAATCAGATTTCTTAGCACTTAACAGTTTTGCTTACATGGTGCAACACAGAGTTTTGGGAAGAGATTAGAACAGCCAAGCTCTCTAAAGCCATCCTGTTTCATTTTCATGAGTATGAGAGGTTTGATTATCTCTAAAGGTAGTACAGAAAGGTAAACCAATTACATACAAAATCCACATCAGTACTCCAGACTAACATGAGTAGCAGAGAGTTCAAAACAAACAGCCCTGCTCTGAAGAAACCCCAGAGTTTCCAAATTACCTCATGACTTTTTAGCCCATGCCTCTGTCAGATTTTATATGTACTTCTCACAACATGTAATGTATGTACATTAAGAGAAGGTCTCTCTAAAAATAACACAAACCATTCGTCTGACTTGAAAGTACAAGATCAATTCCACACAAAAGGGCTTCAGAATTTGTGGCCTGCCTTCAAATGCTTAATTTTTAGTCTTAAAGCTTAAATAATTTATGGAATTACTGGCAGATTATAATCCTCCTATGTATGTTCAAGTACAATCTTCAGATATCATTTCCCTACTAAAGTTGTCATTGACATGTGCTAACATTTTAGAAAACGTCACATAATTTGTGGATGATCAGAGTATACACCCATTGTAGGTCTGCTGACTTAGGAAACAAATCTCAACATCTGTGATTACTCTAAAAGAAAAATAAACTAATATTGTTTTTTCAGAAGAAGAGATCACAGATTGCTCTAAAAGCAGATGGAGAATTTTCTCTTCCTTAGATCTTATCTCAATCTTTTTGAGAAAGAAATACTTCAAAAAGGCTTGTTAGGCACAATCCAAGCTTCTTTGAAGAAGAGTATGGTTATTCTAGGAAGCTGGAGAAGCCACAACTTAGGTGAAAAGAAAAAATATGTTTGAAAAGGATTTGTAATGTTGTAAGGTAAGTGAAATCTGGACAGGTTTATGAAACTCAAGCCAATCAAAACAGATACTTTATACAAGGGAAGTTCACCTTTGACTGTCTTCTTCTCAGTTATTTTTAAAATACTATGCTCTGTGAAACAGAATATGGCTAAAGAGGGTAGTTCTGTATTTTTAAATAGAAGTTGATGTTGAAAGTATATTATTAATCATAAGCATTCATCAAACTGATTTTAAAAAAAAGTTGAATTGGTCTTGGTTTCCTTTTCTATTGCTTTTCTCATTTCTCTCTTGAAAAGCACAGAGGACATAAAATTCAATAAGCTAATTTTTTTTTTCAAAGAAAAATGTAATAAGGTTTTTCAAGTGACATGCCCATTTTTAAATGTGATAGATGCGAACTTGGTGTTTTTTAAAATTATTTTAGCAAATCTTAGGAGTTATTTCTCTACCATTGTAAGCTATTGACATGAAAAAAGTAAGTTTTTCTGATGGTGTTTCACAATGTTTCTGGTTCTCTCCATTAAAATGTTTTGTGTTTAAATTATAATGATGTGGTGGAGAACTTAAGGTTACAATGGAATTTCTTTTTTTTGTAATAACATTAATAGAATATATAATATCCTTTTTCAGAATATTCAACAACACCAGCAAAAGATATAGAAACAGACAGACATCACAGAGGGTCAGATGGCAAGGTACGAGCCCGATCAAAAAGAAACAACGATCCTTCCCCTACTGCTGACAGTGAGATTGAGGTAATTCATTTATATTCCTTTAGTAAATCCAGCAAAGATAAAGAATTGCATCTATTAACAAATCTCACCATCAAACTAGTGAGTTGTAAGAGCCAGAATAACATCAGTTATATAAGTGGAGCCTACAGATATGGATAGTCAAAGTAATTGCTCAATTTCTATATTAGCATCTCAGACTATTCTTCTATGTACATTTTTTTCCCCTTTGTTTTTTTTATGTCTGCTGTTTTGCTCCCCTGACTTGACATTCAGCAGGGGATTTCTGTGGTTGTTACGAGACCAGAATAAGAAGCACACACATAGTTCCAAAATTCCTGATGTTTCATTTTGCTGCTTTCACAAAGCATCTATAGTCAGTGCTCCAAATGGGTTTTTGAGATCTTAAAAGCTCTAGTCCAGGAGGACATATTTCCTGACTGAACAAATTCTTGCAATTGCTTCATATGTAACTATTTCTTTTTCCCCCTGTCTGTCATCACAGCGTGTGTTTGTGTGGGACTTGGATGAGACCATAATTATTTTTCACTCCTTACTCACGGGAACCTTTGCATCCAGATATGGGAAGGTAAAATTTAATTTTTTTAGCATTACTGCTTGTCCAGCCAAATTGCATCGGGAACTGTGGGGGCAGCTAATGAGACAGCTTTTCAAACAGATGCTGCCAATTCTATTCAGACACATTTGTATAAATATGTCCTGTGGTATTTCCTTCTAACATGTGAAAATTTAATTTACCTCCCTTTCATGTTGCAAGTAGCCCTTTGTTTTTCAAAAGCTTGTGTTGTTCAGCTGCTGCTAGATAGGACATCAGAGTGTTCTTTCAGTGTCTGTCTCCTGCAAGAAAGAGCCTCTCAAGCAGCCAGACATCATTAACTCCACCCTGAATGAGGTAACACGTTTTTTTTTGTTAGACCAGGATTTTCTTATGAATCTCAGACAACTTTTTTAAGTGAGATTTTTGCATTGGTCAGTCTAGGTTGCCATGAAGAATATAGGTTCTTCTTCCCACATGGCTGCTGAAGCTCAGATTTTTAAGGGGTTTTAGGACCCATATCTTCAGCTATCCATTCTTTAGATAAAATGCAGGCAATTCCATTTCTTTAGGTAACTCTTTCAGCAGCAGAGTAGACTGAACTTGGCTGCTAGGGCAAAAACACTGGCTCTTGGGTGTTTTAATGTCTTCCTAAGGCAGCTTTTTATGATACACACTTAAGTCACTTTGAATTACAGAATGTCAAACAGGTTTAAATGCGTAAGAAAAAAGACAGTATCATTACCTAATTAAAGGTGGATGACCTAGTTGGCAGCTGTTTCCACACATGCCTTTGAACAGTCAGCTTCACCAGGAGACTGGAAAATAACCCTGCTTCTCTCCAGAAGGCAGAAATATGATTTGACATCATTTCATGGCTTTACCAGCTGTACTTGTTTTATGATGGTTATAACAAGCTGAATGTGTAATTAGTAAGGTAGATTTATTGTTTGCTGTTAGATGTGCACAGTTGTAAAGGATATAAAATGGTGTTTGTGGTGTGGAAGTCTACTGCAGCACTTGGAATGTTGCTAACACTTCTAACAGCACCCTCTGAAAACCAAGCACATGTTTCCAAGCAGGGATTTATTCAGACCCACATTGTACAAGGCAATTGAGGCGGTTACTTTTCCCAGGGAACGTAATCAGCAGGGCAGTCTGAGGTAGATGTGTATAAGCTCAAACCTACTGCCTGCAAAAAGCCAGAAGGAATTAGGGAGGATCAGGAAACATAAACTTATGCTGTGTAGATCTGCTCTGTGGTCGTGCTTAGTTTTGGGTAGAGGCTGCAATATGCATACGGAGAATTCTTTTAATGGGCTTACTTTGTCCTAGAATAAAACTTGTGAAGCAGATGCCTTCATTTGCTGTCTCCTGGCAGAGTTCAGAGGGTGTGGGGTTGGGATCTGGTGCATGGGGGCAGATGGTGATGAACTGAGGGGTGTGATGGACCTGTGGAGGTGAGAAGCCCTGCCACTGTACCTGTGAGCTCTTGCTGATGGGCTGCCACAAAGGCAGAAACTGCCATCCCTAGAGCAGCTGGTGTGGGGATGAAGCGGGATCAGGGAGTGGAGTCAGAAAGAGCTACCAGAGGCCAAGTTGTTCCTGTTGGCCATGTAAGCAGAGTTAGGCTAAGACAGGGCACTTGTGAGCAGCAGCCTGCAAGATGGATTAGGGAGAGAGGAAAAAAGGAAAGTGGAAACTTGTGGGATTGTCTGCTTTGGAAGGCCTTTAAAGGTACAAAATGACAAACTTCTGTTGGCTGTTTCCTTTATACAATTGTAAGGAATGATACAAACAGATTATTTATTTTTTTTTAATGAATGAATCACCTTTTCTATTAAGTTACAACAGACTTTTTGAGAAACTTCACTAGAAGGATTTTTTTTTTTTTTAGTTCTTTTGTTTCATCAGTATTAAATTCTTCAGGGCTTTCCTATAGGGGAAATGGTTGTGTTATAAAAGTATTATAGGCTAACGTCTTGATCCAAGGACAACCAGAGGCTTTGGTGGGCTTTGGAACAGACCTTAAACCAAGAGGGAAATGCAGCACACTCAGACAGGCTGTCCTGGGAGCTGTTAAATAAGAACACAACTCAAAAATGTTGAAGTGAACTGAACTATCAAGTACAAGTGAAGCAGTGAGCCAGAGGTTAATAGAGCTTCAGAATCTCCTATTTGAATAGTATAGGAATTGTTAATCTCAAAGTTAAGTATATATAAATAAATTAAGTATAAATTAAGTAAATTAAGTATAAAGGCCTAAAATTCTAAATTTCTGTCCATAAGTGATCACAAAAGATTCGTGTGCCTGCAATTAGACATGTACATGCTTTGAATTAGATCTCACACACAGGTCTTGGTTCTCTATGTCTTCCTCCAGAAAATGTGTCCGTTTCTATGATCTTCACAGTTCCCCTGACCAACATTAATGTCCCAGTATCATCCTGTCTGTTGCACTGGTAGAGCTGCTGCACAGCCACTCAAAGAATTACTCTATAACAATGATCAAGGTCTTTCTGGGGTGATTTTTCTGTGAAAATGGAAGGAGGATCATCAACCATAGATTCAGAGATTTGGTTCTGAACTCCTGTTTTCTTTAGCTACAAAATCTCTAGTAATTCTACATGTTGCCCCTTCCTTGGTGATGACAGCAATAGGGAGCTGTCCAAAAAAACCTAATTTTTGGAAGAAAAAAAAACGGGGGAGGAATTCACAGAAAGAATTATCAATTGTAGTCTTATTATTAATCATCAATGCTTCAGTGTATGTTGTCTGACACAATTTTATGTGATAATTCTCCTTGTTTGCTTTCTGAAACCTCTATGGACTTTGACGTAGATACGTGTTCCTTAGAGCATGAGCAGTTCACCTCAGGTGATAAGAAAATAATTTTCTCACAGCATTAATAGAAGTTAAACCACAAAATTTACTCAGTGTTGAAGCATGAATGCATAGCCCAGCCTCTGCTGCTCCTCTTTTGTCTCCTCTGCTCAAACTCTTTATATCCCATGAATTTACAAAGTCATCAGCTGTTTGGTCTTAATGTCTTTGCCATACGTATGGTCACTGCAGTGTAACATTTATAGTGGCAGTCAGAGTGGCCTGCAAATTCACCTCTCCTTTAGCTTTCTTGCCCACGGTTGAATGGATGCACACCTGCACAGTGGAGTCACCTCTGAGGGACTGGGGCAGCAGAGCTGTCAGACCTGAGGAAGGTTCTCCACCCTTCCCTTTCTCAGCCACGAGGCCCTCTGACAAGAAAAAAAAAGTTCCATAAGCAGTTACCCTGGATATTATATTCAGGAGTGTTTCGAAACCTGTTCTGCAGGCTTCTGATCACTGTACAGGTGCAGAATATTTACTGTGTGCCTACAGACCACAACAGATGTAGACTGTCATTGTAGCTTAACATACTGTCCATCCAGTCACTTTTGTCCCTTCAGGCATCTATAATGGAGCTCCCATGCAACAGGAAGATAGCTCCAGGCTTTTTTCCAGCCTGTTTTTCTATCATAGCCATAATGTTTTAATTGCTTTTGCATTTCGGAAGTGGCAGTGTAAGATTTATCCAAGTTGTCAGCAGACAGGTATCAGTGAGAGACAGGGCATTTGCTCAGGTGTCCAGCCTATGCCAGCGTGGGCCCTGCCTCTCTGATGAGGGACTTGTAGTGGCATAGGCATCTGAAGGACTAGGAGAGGGTCCTCCAAAGACAGCTGGGCCTCAAGGCCTTTTGGACAGAGTAGCTAAAGTTGTTGCTTGGCCCAGTTGAAGACAGGACATAAACATGATTCTCTAGCATTCCAAGCAAATGTCATAGCTGCTGTATGTTGGCTGTCTGTGAACTGGACTGTCTTCTTCTCACTAGACATGATGTTTTAAGAAACCTTATTCCTCAAAAATTTCATTGGCAGTTATATTTTCTTACAAAAAGTTTTCCTTTAAGCGTATTATAATTTCCAATTAAAAAAAAATAAAGTCATTGAAAAGTTCCTGCTTGCCTCTACTTGAGGTCCTTGTAAAACCCTAGAGATGCTTTTATTTTATTTTTTTCTTCTTTCCCGTGCTCCCCTCCCTGCTTTCACTGAATGCTGCAAGTAGCCTGTGCTTTTCCCTGCTTTGTTCTCTCACAGGACCCTAAAGCCAGGACCTGATTGAAACACCATAGGGATTTAATCAAATCTGATGGTGATTCATGCTCCTAATGGCCGAATCTGTCCTTTACTACCTTACAAACTGAGAAGGAATAAAACCCCACTTTATTGCTGGGCTGTTAAAAACTATTTGTAGAAGTTGCTAAGGTTCAAATCAAAAGCACCCTCCCTTGAGAACTATTAGTTAATTCTAAGTGCCACGGCGTCACTTTTTTCTTCTCTCGCTTGAGATGTGGCCTTATATCACTAGTGCTGCTCAAACATCTGAGAGTTTTCCATTCCTTTGACAAACATGAGCCAAAGTGCTTAAGGACATCTGTTTATTTTATTTCTTTAATGAGAAAACCTTCCAATTTCTTACTGGCTCAGCTGTGTTTATTTACATTTTGTTAGTCATATGTGTGGGGCACCTTGGGACGTTAAAAACCTGCAGAGGCCTATGCTGAGGGTTGCTAGCAGGCATCTTGGTCAGAGAGGCAGAATAAGCCCTTCCTAAGGAAAACACAGTCCTTGGAACTCCATAAAATAGATTTTCAAAACAAATAGAGCCTAATTCACTCAGTAGATCATGGATTAAGTCAAGATGAATACAATTTGGAAAGGATTTTCTGAGGAAGTTGGAGATTTTTTTACCCACTGGAGGCTAAACCTTGTATTTAATGCCTTTTTAAGTTAAATTTAAAAAGCATTCAATCACTGCAGGTAATAAAAAAGTCTGTTACTTTAGACATGCTGCTATATCAATTATTAGTGCATAATTGGAGAGAAGGGAGTAAATAATTCCAGCCATTTAATTATTTCAAATGTGTATTTCGGGAGCAAACATCTGTGTTTATCATCTGTACTGGCTGATGAGAAGCAGCAGCAGAAACAGCAAAACCAGATCCACAACAGCTTAGGCAGTGGGCATGGGAGATGCTCTGAGCTAGTGTAGATGTAACCTCTTGTACTAGAGCTTAGGTGAGCAGAGGGTTTTCTAAGCAAAGTGCACATGTGGCATTTGGAAGTATTAAAGGATTATTTTTGACATAAAATTTATATCAGAAACAACGTTGGATTGTCAAAGAAGCATGAGTCAAGGGAGCCTGCTTTCCAATAGCCCTGATTCCTGACTTCATTTCAAGGGATAAATAGTTTAAATAAACCAAAGGGACATAACTGTTTGCATGTGCAAAATATGCAGTTGTGCTGAGAATTCCACACTGTGATGTGCTCCCACCAAGCTTTCCAGGAGTTAGGTATTTTTCAGAATCATCAAGAACTTACATATAGAAATACAGTGATTTTCCTGAGCTGAGGAGAAGGGAATGAAGACATTTTGGTTTAAATGCTGCTCTCTCTTTTGACATTTATGCACCGTACAGTAAAAAGAAATTCTTTGTAGATTTGTGGTCACAAACGTTTTGTATTACTAAATAAAAATTATTTCCATTTGTTATAAAGCATCATGCCCCAGCTTTTAACCTGTATTTAAGTACAGTGTTCCCACAGGACTGGAACCCATTTCAGAACTGATGGATTCAGACATTGGATAAATTAGTGTAGTCATTAGTGATTGTCCCTAAGCATAGTTCTTTTGGAGAGGGAGGAGAACCTTTTCAACCTCCCTGTGCTCTTGAATGTGAGGATTTAGTGACTGACATACCCATCTGCTTATTGGAATAACTTCCAAGGTGTAGTCCACAACCATTTCTGAACAGATAAATGCCTGTTAGAAGAGAGTTTCAGGAAATAAGCAGCAGTACTTTGGAAGTAGCTCTTAAGTTGCAATAAGGATGAATATGAAAAGATACCTGAAGAAGGGGAATTAAATTACATTTGCTCTCCATTCAGCATGGACTTTTCACAAGGTCTCCCTATGGTGACTGTAGACACTAATCATTTAAATTCAGTAGATTGTGTAATTAACCTGGATATATCAATGTCTGGGTAAAACAGTATGTCTTCAGTCTGGGGAGAAAAAAAAGCTAAGAGCCTGAAAAATCGAGTGATTCTATATGAAAAAGGACAACCTTTTTTTTTTTTTTTAATCTGAAGTGTTGTCACTTAAGTCTTCAGGAAATGGGTTTCAGCTGCTGAGCTTCTTTGGTTACTTAAAACACTTTTCTCACAAATACCCACTCTCCCTTGGAAAGCTCTGAGGAGCTGGGTCTAGCCATAGCCTGTGTCTATTAAAAAGATAAAACTGCAATCTAAGCTACTTAAGTGTAGTAAAAGAGCTAAATGTGTTGTTCTCTTCCTCACAAGGATGTGGAGTGACTTGAACTAGAACTGATGCACGTGGTTAATGTCCCATTATATTAAAGGAAAGCCTTGTTCATGTCTCAAATGCTGATCAAGGTATAAAATCTTACAACCAAAGAACAACTATTCTCACAGACTCTTTTGTTCAAACATGTGGCTCAGGCATTTGTGTCTTCACCTTTTGTATTATTTTTATACTCTGACCAAGCTGGTCCATTTTCCAGGAGTTTCCAAGTAATTAAACCCAATTAAAACTATTAAATTCTTTCTTTTGGTGACAACATCATTATTAACATCTAACCACAAGGAGGAGATTTAACTCAGAAAGCCCTTGATTGTGTACTAATCCGTCTCTCACCTCTGGCTGACACCTGTGGCAGATAAACCCTACAGAATAGGAGTCTGATGAATACTCTTAATTAATACTTTCTTCCTTGTAGAAAAGTAATTATTTGCTCATGGCACAAACAGGTATTTGGCAGGGATTTAAAGAGACTGATTAGTTTTAAATACAAGGGCTTTATTTTGTTGGGGTTTCTTTTAAAGTGTGGAGGGGAGAGGTCTGATTCCAAGATCCACTCTCAGAATGACTTTGTCCTAACATTTTGAATGTCGGGTTAATTGGCACATTGCTAAATAGAAGCAGATTCAGACAACAGGCTGATTTGTTATCTGTCTCAAAGGAGCCAGCTTTGCCCCTCTGCTAATGGCCTGCAAGTCTGAACAGGGTACCTGTAAGGCAGAGGCTTGGAATGGGCTTTAGAGCCAGGGTTGGATCGAGAGTGACTTGCACTTGAGAGATTGCCAGAGATAAACCTGCCTCCCTCTTCCTCTCCAAATTACAATGTACAAGAGGGGAGAGCTGGCTGTGGACATCCAGCCAACTGGAATAGCAGTAGCTGCAGGTGTTAACAAACACGTCTTCTAATGCATACTCTAGGGCAAGTACAAGCCATTTATGAAAAATCTATCTCAGTGTTTCAGGAGAGCAGCAGTAAGAAGGTTTTAATACAGAGCTGTTCAGGAGGCTGCTGATGGTGCAGTTTCAAGCCTGGCTGTGATGCTTTTGTGTAGGTATTGCCAGTACCTTTAGTAGTGAAGATGCAGCAGTGTGGGCTTTTTATGTAGGTGAACTCCTGAAAAAGGGTCTAGACATCTACACAGGGCATGCTGCAGGCACTGCACCTGCATTTGGTGCCTCAAAGCCAGTTTCTGTTTGCTTACAAACTCTGCATTCTCTTGTGCTGCTGTACACAGACTAGTCAGTGTCACATGGAGTGAGAAGACCTAACTTCCCACTACAACCCACTGCTGGAATAGGGAGATATTTGTTCTTTGCTCACCTCCAGTTGTTGTGGAAATCATCTTTAAGCACAGACTGACTGAAGGCTGTTCAGCAAGCTCCTTTTAGCCATCTTCTGTCAACCTATTCAAAATGAGGGGACAAAAAGAAAAGAGAAACAAATTAATTTTAGGCAAGGTGGTATTAGCTTGGAGGAGATAACCGAACTCAAATTGTAATTTAAAAAGGCAAGTAATTTCAAATGTACAGAACTAGTTCAAGGATTAGGAACAGTGCATATAACCAGCCAACATAAAAGCACCACTCAGCTCATGCCATGAGGATATGAAAGAAAATGTTCCCTGTGGCAAATAGACACTTTTGTCTTCCTCTGCAGCATGTTCCACAGGCTTCTATTTTTTGTTGCCCATGTTTTCCTCTAGTAGGACTGTCTGCTGAACAGGCAGGAAAACTACCCCAAACCAAGCAAATATGGAGGTGGGAGTTG
>JAOEGS010015715.1:0-10922 GCA_025447755.1 Corythornis vintsioides | reverse complement strand
GTTTTCCTCTAGTAGGACTGTCTGCTGAACAGGCAGGAAAACTACCCCAAACCAAGCAAATATGGAGGTGGGAGTTGGCAGTGCCTCACTTAGAGAGGAAATTATCTTGCTCACAAGGTATGGCCGTTGTCAGCACTAGGCAATAGCTCATTAGTCCTTAGCTGTAGCAGAAAAAGTGGAGAGATGTCTAAGGATGCTCTTTAGGGCAAAACATTTTTGATCCAAAATGTTAAAGAAGTGCTTCTCTTACTCTCTGTATGTTTTGCTTCTTTATTGTTTATGAAGGAGTGGTAGAGAATGAGGGCTTTTCACTCTCATTTCTCTCAAAACATGCACTAAGGAGAAATGGGCAGCTGTGAAACTGCACTCCTGTTTGTTAAAAGTGGGAGCAAAGGGTGTATTGAGGTGAGGGAACATCAGTCTCTTTGAGAACAGACACTTCAAATGACCACTTCTCCCCTGGTGCTTATTTCCCCAAGCCAAGGGGAAGAAGCCTGTTAAAGCTGTGTGCTGGAGGGTCAGGGGTGCCTGGTCTATCATGTCTGAGCACCAAAGGTTAGCACTAAAAGTAATTTGTGGGGCTGTTTAGTTTTGACCCTGGAGGAAGCTACAGCAACAGTGCGTGGCAGAGGTGAGGCACACAGGGATACACTGTGGTGCTGGAGGTTTTATTTACAAAAGGAGTTTATTGCCTGTTTTCTCTCCCTGCCTCTCATTGTCCTTGTTTGTGAAAGCATGACTCCTAGATTAGCAGAGGGGTAGGACCTCACTCTTCTAAAGTTACTAAATAAGCACTCAAGGTTGAGTTTTTAGATTAATCTGTTTTCACTGTAAAAAGTGGTTCCTGGAGGAGATTTGTTTTCAAGCTGTCTGTGATCCATTCTTCCATGGGCTTTATAAGCACCAGAAAACATTGGCTAGATCTGTTACCCAGGAAGCTTGTTCCCAGGGCTCCAGGGTGCACTTTTCCTATAGAAGGACACGTTAGCAGGGGACAGAGGTATGAGTGTGGCAGCTTTATGGTGTTCTGCCACACTTACACTGCTCTAATGTAGGCATTAGTGGTCAGAGCTATCCTTTAATGGTACAGAATTTCTGTGCTAGGAAGAGCTCTCCATCAGCATCTGCAGATACATTTAATAATTCTCCTTCAGATTATTTACACACAGTACAGAGAATGTGGACAACCCAGAGACTGGTATACCTATGTTCTTTGGGTGCTTTCCTATCACTCTGATTCCCCTGTTTATTTGTACCTGAATTGAAAGCTGTAGCAACTGTGTCTTTCCCCTATGTGAGTACAACTCTCTAGCACAGTGGGGTTCAAGCCTGGGACTTGTGCTTCTCGATGCTACAGTAATGCAAATAAATAACTGCCAGTGGAACCATGGCCTGGTGCCTCTAGACACCTATGTCATACTGGGAGTGCTGATTTGCCTTTTAACTTTATCAGCCTCTTCAAGACTTGGAAGCATGCCTTGCTAGAGAGGAAATGTCCATACTGTGAAAGCAGTGATGCCAAATCATTTCCCCAAATGACTTCACCTCTGGGGGGTAAAGTGCATTTTTCTGCTTTATTTTCATTCTATCATATTCTCTATCTCAAGAGAAAGATTTTTTTTTTTCCCTCTCATCTATAGTTTAATTTCCATATTGTTTAGTTTAAGAGAAGGTAACTTCATACACTGTGGAAATGTTTCCTACTCCCCGTTAGTGATTAATGCCGATAAAGCTAAAGAGAAAGCTTACTGGATAAATGACAGATACCAACCAATGAAATTTCCTGAAAGAGTTTTAAAGGCTAATGATCCTTGAAATATATAAAAATAAATTGCTTCATTAAAAACTATTTTACAAAATCATTTCTTCCTAACTGCATATTTTGTTCAGAACAGTTCCCTTCTGTAACTACACCTGGGTAGTAAAATTTGATGCAGTGCTGGTCGCAGGGGGCCACAGTCAGATGCCCTGATTTCTGCTGGTGTCCCTTGGTGCCTCCTCAGGGAAGCAGGTTTGGGGCTTAAAATTAAGAGACATGTTCAAGGCAAGTCTGTTGGAAATTTCCTTTTTGCCCAGAGGAGAAAGTGCCCTTCTCTCTGGGACAGCAAGAAGCATGTTTAAACATGAGTGACAGAGCTTTTCTAGATGGGCACAATGATTGTGAGTCACACACACAGCTGAAACCACAGCCATTCTGCTCTAATTAAAGAGATCTACACCAAGAATGCGTAATAATTAGGTTAGTGTGTAATACACCATCCATGTCAACAGCATCTGCCACAAAGGTTGAATGAAATGTACTCATCCTCCAAACATTGTGCTCCCTGTTAGAGCTCCTCAGCTAATTCATTACGGTTCTCTCATACAATAACATGACTCCACAAAAATCTGCAGAAAATTAGAGCAAAGACTACATATAAATCTGCCCTGGTTTAGCATGGCTTGTAACTTTAGTGATGGAAAACCACCCACATAAACACAAAAATGAGAGAACCCTGTCCTAATGAAGATGAATTACAAAAAAATTATTATTATGAGAATGCTCTTTTTTTTTTTTTAAAGAAAGTTGTCTGTTGTTTAGTTTGAACTGGCACAATGCTTTTGAGCTATGAGTGTTTATCAAATTAAGCATAGATTATTTTTGCTTGTGTTTTTAAAGTATTTAATGGATAAGAAAATGTTCTGTTGGCAGCCTTGTTTGCACCAGTGCATTTCTGTGCTTTTGCTGGGGGCTCAGGAACAAAGTCAGTTGTTTGAGACTTAATATTGCAGTGCACCAGGCTGGGTGCAGCAGGTCACTCCATTGTGTTTCAGAGTAACAGGTCCACAGTGGCTGCAACCAGTACCTGCTGGGCAGCTTTGAGATAGTAAGTCAAGAGCTGTAGGAGCCCTGCAGCCATCATCCCCCATGCAGGGGGCAGCTTGGAGGACCAAGTATATCTGTGCAGAAGGAGAGCTGGAGCTTTTCCTGTAGCCAGTTGAAAAGGAAATAGCACAGCCAAAAGCATCAGTCATTTCTGCCATGCAGAACTTTCTGGGTGGCTCCTTTGACCAAGCAGAGTCAGCACCATCAGCTTGGGCTGATGTAAGCTCATGCTTGCTGACTTGGCAAGGAAATGAAGTGACAGCCTTCTCACAGCCAGTTGTGGTGTCTCAGCTGGGTAGCAAGGGGCAGAGAAAAACAGTCATTTTCTAAACGAGTTAACTAAGCTCACTGAAGTAGAGCTGTAAGTAGTGCTGTCCTTCTCCTGGGGAACTTACAGGTTTGCTCCTGATGCTGGTAGCTGCAAGATGGGGATATGAAAAAGCTGACACTGTTTAAGAATGTGTATCATCTGTTTCAGAGCTGCTGCAATGGGTATTTTCACATTCTCTTGTTAAAAAAGTGTGGTTTTAAAATGCTGCAGACAGCCAGAGCTTCTGCATCATGTCCTGCCCTTCCAGGAAGCTGTTTGGGACCTGTTGTGGAACACCCAACATCTAGCTGGTGAGGGGGCTGCTGATCCAAGAAAAGAGCAGAAGGAGCAAACTGCCAGCCAGCCAGCTCAGGGGCAGCGGGTGCAGGTTGCCATTTCTCACACTAGCTGGAATGACAGATGAACCCACCCAGCATTTTGATGTCTTGTCTTGCCTGGTCTTTTTTTTCAAACCATTGTAGTTCTTTGGGTGCAACTGCCATTATGGCTACAACTCAGGCTCTGCAAGCATTTAAACCACAGCAGAGCATGCTCTGCCCTAAGCAGGAATGGTCATACTTGGCCAGACAATTTGCTGTGCTGTAATGGGCTTTACATGGTAGGATGGGACTAGTTTAACTCTGCTGATGCTGTTACATGAGCAGGCAGCTGCAGTGAGGATGGAAGAGCTTTGCAGCAGCCTGGCTGCTCTCGCATCCCGTGTCCAGGCATGTGCTGGGCTCTGAGGTGGGAGCAACACACCTGCCTGTCTGTACTGTGTGGGTCACCTCAGGTCATGTGGCAGCAAAGCTAGGCGTGCTCAGACACATGGATTGCACCCTTCAGAGAAAGTGACTTGATTTATGCTTGAGCTTCTCGGTTCTGGTTTCAGATTTTGCTCACCAAGGTGCTGTTTGACATTAGAGTAATAATACTGACCTGCTGTGGCTGGTGTGAAGGATGGAGTCAGGAAAGGATGACCCTCTGTGTCTTCTGTTGCTCATAATTGTCTCCTAGCCATTCACTAATTACACTATTGGAAGGCAATTCCTGGTCTAACTTACTGAAGTGATTCTTACGTAGTCTCAGGTGTTTAAAGGCTCTTGTTGTGATAATCTGAGGTGGGTGGGCTATTATTGGTCAAGCCGAGCCATAGCCTTCCTTCAAACAGAAATTCAATATCTAGGAGAGTGAAAGGAAGGGAAAATCACGTTAAGATACACTTGGGAAATAAAAGTACTTTAATGAACATACCTTCAGAAAGAGGAATGTGTAGATGATATGTTTGCTCTAAGATCTCTTCCCACCCACTAAAAGAAAGGAAAAAAAAAAGACAAAGTGAAAGGAAACAAACTGATCTTCCCCTCACAGGACACTACCACGTCTGTGCGAATAGGGCTCATGATGGAAGAAATGATCTTCAACCTTGCAGATACACATCTGTTCTTTAATGACCTGGAGGTATGTAGCTGCTTATTTTATTTAACATCTCTCTCTCTAATTATTTGCATCTGGTCTACAAACTTGTTTTTCTGACCAAGAAACTCTAAATTTTGACCCTAAAGAAATGGACCTTAGATTGGCTTATTGGAAGCATACCTGACTGTGTCCCTTTCACATCTTCATTCTGTTAAGAATTTTTTTTTTCTAAATACACAGTAACAATGATGGCTTTTGGCAGTTTTTCTAAATCTAATAATGAGGACATTGCTGCTGCTTCTCCTGAAATTTGCTATTTAATAATTTTATTAAGCTAAATTAGCATAGATCCTATGGGGCAGGTAGCAATTAGCTATGAGCCAATGCAGAGGTTTTAGAAATGGTTTCTGTTCTTGAGGAAGCTCTGTTTGCACACACACACAGAGCTGGAGGTCTGCTCAAGCTCAGCCACACTGCAGGATGAAACTAAGGGAGGTTCAACAGAAGAGATGAAGAGGGAGAATCCTTCCTGTTTGTGGCACTGTTAGATCTGACTATGCCTTAGAAAAAGCAAAACTCCTTTTGACTATATGGTGAAATTCAAGCAAAGTGATGGTAGCAGAATTCTGTCACCAGCTGAGAAACAACTGTGCAGTGCTGATGAAAACTTGTTTGCATTTGCAATCAGTAGAAATAGTCTGAATGAGTCCCATATGTAGTAGTGAGTTATGATGGGGTTTGTACAGCTGAATGAGGGGGTAGATACAGCCTGAGTGGACATAAGCATCTAAAGGTGAGAACAGTTTCCTGCTGCACCAGCATGGCTCAAAAAACATCACAAACTTCTGAAAGCAAGTAGGTTGCAGTTAGCCAGAGCAGAAGCAAGCAAAAAGATAGCAGTATGAGACAATTTTATCTTAGTTCCAGCACTAAAATAAAAACACTGAGCTTTTATCATCATAAATGATGATACATGGTCCAGGTAGCTAGAAAGAGAAGAGAGTTTTCTATTAGAAAATTTCAGTTTTCCTTTTATGTACATGCTTGATAATGTGAAACAAACCAACATTTTTCCCAAACTGAAACCAAAGCAAGCTGAGCCGTTTCAGTGAAAAAAAAAAAAAAAAAGATAATTCAGGAGAAGTGAATGTTCTTCACAAAATTTCACTTTCCAGTAAAAGCCATTTCAGTTTGGAGGAATTTGCAACAACAGAGTCATTCATCTTTGTTTGTTAACCACCCTACTCATTCATTTAGGATGAAAAAAGTTACTTTTGAGTGTTCACGAAGTGATACTTTAGGATCATACATTGTCAAGTCCTAACCTTAAAAACAATGCAGTGAATGATATTCTTAAAAAAGAAAAAAGCTATTGTTAAAAGCAAGCACAGAAGCTGATTCAGTTCCAGACCCACAAACAGTACGATATACATTAGCACCATCATGTGGTATAACACTGGCCTGTACAAGACTAAATAAGCTAAACCATGTGGGGCTGAAGCCATTTCTCACCATCTTCTGTTTTGGGGCAGAGTGAAAAGAAGCTGTAACTGAGAAGGCAGTAGCATAGTTGCCCCATTCAAGACTGAAGATGAAGCACTCCTACTAGATAGTGCTATACACAACAAAACTTGTCTCTGGCACAAATCCATAGCCAAGTTCAGGCATTCTGTGGGTGTCAGCAGACTGAGCCAACCAGAGCATGGCTGGCCTCAGTCCTGACAGTGGGAGCAGGGAGAGAAGTGGAGGAAACATTGCCCATCCTTGCTAGAGAGACAGATTGGACAAGGAAATCAGTTGTGACCTTGCTTTAGCACAGGGGAGTAATTTATTTTGCTGGCTGCAACTTTCAGTGCAGTGCAAAGCAGAAGGTGCTGCCAGGGTGTAAAGCCTTCTTGAAGAACTCCCAGAAAGTCTCATTTTCCCACAGATACAGTGAGGTTTGCACAGCTCTTAGTAGCCTTTGTGTGATCCACCTTAGTCTGGTGAAGATGTGATTTCACATCATAGCAAAAAAATGGCTTCAAAGTCTAAGTGAGAAGCCTGAGCTAGAACACACCTTTTTTCCTATTAAAAAAAAAAAAAAAAAAATTAGTCTTAGACTGTTGTTAGCCAGGGCTCTGTCTGGTTTACCCAGATGAGATTCAGGCAACTGTTTCCTGGATGCATTTTTTCCTGCTATGCTCAGGAGTGGGAGTCTTGGATGTCTGCAAAGACCATCCAGCAGATCCATTGAGATTCTGCTTCTACCCATCCTCTCTTAGTGCTGCAGCCTGGTAGAAAGGCTGATTTCCTATTTAATTCACCCCAGACCTCAGGCCAGTTGTATGGAAGAAAGCTGAGCACTGGTGCCCAGGGCAAGTGTGTGACTGGAGAAGCCTTAGACTCAACTCCTACCAAATGCTTCTGATCTTTTTACAGGAAGGGTTTAGATGTCAGCAAGTGAACTCCTTTAAGTTGTACTACTTAGAATCTAGACTTTTTTCCCAGGTGATTCAGGACAGAGGGAAGGCCAATGCTTGTTGAAGCACAGCCTGCCCTGGAGAGAAGAATCAAGGCACCAGACCTTAGCAAGGGCAGCCCCTGTGTTGCACTTCCAGGTGCTGCAGTGCCACAAGCCCTGCTCCACTGCTGGGGTTGTAAGCAGCATAACCCAGGCAAACCCCACACTGAAACCACACAGGGATTTGCCACATTAACTCATGCAGCACCTGCCTGTCACCCATCTCACCTCTGCCTGCAATTGCAACAGTACAGGCAGATTAAAGCAGTCTGCAAGGCTGGGCCGTAGGGTTGTTGTGTACAAAGGGCTCCAATCGCACTGCAGAATCTATCAGCACTTGAAGGGAAGTATTCTCACTCTTTGTCCCCTTCTTGGGAAATGGGGGAGAAAAGTTGTTGCCCAAGGTTAGAGATCACAGTGAAGTTAAAATATGAAGTCAGGGCTTTCCAAGATTGTACTTTTTCTTCCAGCTGCCTTTTGTTCACAGGGTAATAATGCTGGCTAAAGAATAGTATCTTCTATCCCAGTCCCTCTGGAGATACTGACTAGCACTCTGGAAAACAGGTATTAAGAACAGAAGGACTGACAGGAGGGTGAGGAATTAACAGACAGGGGGATTAGTGTGTTTACACGTTACTGCCTTTCAGAGCTGTCCCTGGAGGTTTTGTGTTGTGGGAACTGTTAAACCCCCACATAATGAGGGATGCAGTCTCAACTGATCAATGAATCCATGAGGTGTTTAAAAATCTCTAATGTAGTCCTGACACACATATAGACACCTTGTGCATTCATAAGTTGTTTTCCTAAGTGCAGAGACATACCTTGAGAGTACTCTGAGGTGATAACAGGAGGAGCCTTTCCACACTTCCTCAGGAACAGCTTGTGTTTCACAAGGAGGCAGCAGAGGCTTTCTCCAAGCCTGCGGGACCATTTCAAAGCTGCATCAGCTCAGGCTCCTTTATGTGAGGGCACAAGGGTTTCGTCCCACCTGGAGGCAGGTTGTGTTGCACAGACTGACCTAGAGATACCACAACAGTAAAACCAGTCCAGTTCCCAGAGTTGTGAGGGTTGACATGTCTTGCATGTTTGACTCAGTTACAGGCTGTACCTGCTACACATCATATACCTCTCAGACACTCCAGTATCATTTTTAAGTCAGCAGATGTGAGAACTGAGATGTGTACCTACTGCAGACCTCTGGTCAAACAGTCTAGACCTACCTTTTAGCAGCCCAGATATCCTGCTTTGATTCCCTGCTCTCTAGGACTTCAAGGAAATTCTGAAAGAATGAAAAATTAGTCTCAAAACCGAGTAGTAAAAGAGGGTGCAGGTTCCTGCTGCATCCAGCTTCCCTGTGTTTCACCCAGTAACAGGAGAGGCTCAGCCGGAGGACTATGAGGTAGCGTCTCACTCAGTGTCATGGTATTTTATTAAGTTAGAAATGTGATAGCTACTGTTGTCACACTTCAGTGTACAGAACAATTCATCTACAAATGAGAAAACCAGATCCCTCCACAAATGCCTTTCCCCTGACTTAATGCCCTGCATCACACAAATGGAGTGGAGTGGGCTGCATCAGTATTACCCCAGCATGGCTCACAACAGGTACTGGGAGGGGGGGCTTAAAAAATTATGGAGGTGGGGGAGAGAGAAGTGCCAGCAGAGATCCATCTGCCTGACTCCAATTATATACTGAAATATACACCCCAGTAATGGGCTGGTAAGAGGGCTGATGAGGTGAGAAGATAAAATCATGTCTTTTTGAGAATTATCTAAAATAAATGCTGCAGAAAATGATTATGGAGGAGAATCTGTGATGTTTTGCCACTGATGGCAATTTTGTTTATTTGTTTGGTGATTTTCCTTTTTTTGAAAGGGGATAGTTTAAAGTAATTCATTAACATTTGCAGTTGTGTAAGGAAGGCTAGACAAAGTCTGTGGTTTAGAGAAAACTGAAGAGTAACTGTACCTTGCTTAGGTTCTGACTTGAGATTCCTGTTGTTGAAAAATCAACCAGAACAAAAGACAGCATTCATCAGCTTGAAGGTTTCTGTCTTGTTCTTACCTGCAAGGGTCATGGAGAAAAGAGATTTAAGGTGGTGGGAGAAGCTTTGTGAGTTTTTTCACTTTCTAATCAATGCTAATCCTAGAAAAGAAACCAAAGAAATAACATTTATCAAAATTTTTGAGGCACAGTCTCCACCATTCAATGAAGAATTTTGAAAGATAAGATCTAGAGCACATCATGCAGGCAGAGCTCCAAGTATAGATTTTAGTTAAGTTTCCTAAGGATAGATTTTATTACTGGCAAACATTATTCCTTAACTGTGGCTGTGGCTATGAAAGGGTGCTGCCTTCGGTGCTTCAGCCCAGCTTCCCTGCACATCAAAGGAAGCTCAGCCCCCTCAGAACTAACTGGGAAAACATCCAGGACAGGAGTATCTAGAAATTTCTTTGGGACAGATCACCTCCCCTTGTAATTATATGGGCATATACCTCCTGTCCAAAGCAGCATTCTCAATGGGGAGAAAGGCTGCCAAATCTCTGCTTTATCAGGCATGCAAAGTTTAAAAACCACCGTTTTCCTGCCTAAAGCACAAGCATCTCTCTCCTGTCTGTGTAGGAAGTAGTTTCAGTGACTGTATTATTCAAGAGCTGTTGTGCCCTTAGATAACAACAGATCTCTCTCACACACACACACACTGTCTGTTCACACTTTGTGCAAGTGCTTGCTCCTAACAATTAACTGGTTAGACTATACTAGACAATACCAGTAATGTGTTTTATCTCTTTTATATTACTCTCAAAGTATTTTTTCAATTTTTTTTTTTTTTTTTTACAAGGATTTGCTTATTGCTGTATTTTTTTTCATACACTTCTCAGGACTGTGACCAGATCCACATAGATGATGTATCATCAGATGATAATGGTCAAGATCTAAGGTATGGGATCTCCAGGCTGGAAGCTGCAGGTCAGGTAGTCCTGGCTGTTTGAAATTAGCAGGGGGCTGGTCAGTGATATAAAATAACATTCTCAGCCATACACCCTCTCACCTCCCTGGCTCCAAGCTGTCTGCATTAAATGTACAGAAACAGAGTCCCCTTCCTCACATGAATGTGCCTGTGCATCCTGTCAAGCCTTGATTCTACTGAGCTTTTTCTGGAAAGCAGAGCTAAACTGAGGTTGAATCCCAGTCAGATGGTGCTATTTTCTGATGCAGCTTGGCCAGACAGTGGGCACCTGTGTGGCCAAAGTGTTTCAAAACCAGATTAAAAGGTTTCCCACTGCCCAGTATTTAATGGGCTTAGTAGGGAGGAGTCTGGACCTTGCCATGCCAAAGCCTTGTCACTGCTAGAAACTTGCACCAAAACTGCACCAAACATTACTATCTGTATACATTAGATAATTATGTACATTAAAAACTACTTCTGTACAATTACATCTACCTTTCCCAAAGTGTTGCATGCAGAGGCTTGGTAACTGGCACAAGAATGAAATGTGCAGAGCTCATGCAGAGCTTTAGAATGTGTGGTTCTATGGCGGGTACACCCCAGGGAGGTGTCAGAAGCACTATAAGCTGAGCTAATGTCGAGCTGCAGGTGACAAGAGTAGGTCTGTGTCACTGAGCCTTTCTCTCCCTTCCTTTGCACTGATTCAAGCCAAGTTTGTCCAAATTCACAGAGCCTGGAAGGGGCTGCCCAAGGAGGTTGTGGAGTCTCCTTCTCTGGAGACATTCCAGGCCTGCCAGGATCTGTTCCTGGGTGACTTGGTCTAGGTGACCCTGCTCTGGCAGGGGGGTTGGACTAGATGATCTTCTAGGTCCC
>JAOEGS010015714.1:0-27988 GCA_025447755.1 Corythornis vintsioides | reverse complement strand
GCCCCGCCTGGATCTGTTCCTGGGTGACTTGGTCTAGGTGCCCCTGCTCTGGCAGGGGGGTTGGACTAGATGATCTTATAGCTCCCTTCCAGCCCCTGACATTCTGTGATTCTTCTGAAGGCAGCAAAGGAGACAACTACCTTCCTTGGAGCAGCGTTGCGTAACAGACTGAAACTTCTTGAAGGAGGGTTGGTGGTTTTGGATGTCACACATATACTGTAGAGGCTACAATTTATAGTACTCATGGCAAGGGGGAGTCTGAACTGCTTGTGTACCTGAGGGTTTGCATCAGTCTTGGAAACAGCCCTTCCTGACTCACTTTCTCACCCAGTTTTCTCTTGCTGCTGTGGTGAAATTCCTGCAGCAAATGTTCCCTGGAGTTTTGAGACAAAAAACATCTGGGCAGATAGGTTGCTGCATCAGGAGCCCCATGGATGCTTGTGAAATGTGGAAGCTACTGAGAGATATTTTCACTGCATAAAGTAAGTTAATTCTGCTTTTCAACCACGTTCCTGTTCTCTTTGTGACAACTTCTATGCTAGCTGGTTTGTGTTTTTGGAGGGCATTCAGGCAGGTTGAATGCTGTGCATTTGTGGGAAGCTATGTGTTGGTGCAGGTGCTCCCATAGACCCTTGGAAAGTTCCTTCTGGGGGTACGTTGTGTTCCATCAGGGTACAAATGTGTTCCCAGCCGACCACAGTGACTGTGTCCGTGGTTGTTCGAGTTGCCAATGCTCAGAGCAACAGTTGTAGGAGTGTTTAGCAAGAAATCCTTTGTCTGAAATATGCTTTTAATAAACCATTCACTGAATATATTCAAAAAGCAAATAAAGTCCCCTAAATCCAAGTCTATTTGCAGACAACTTGCAAATGAGAAGGGCTAAATTAATGGAATGCTTTAGTCACTAGGGATAATGGTCCAGCTGTAACAGATCTCCAGATGTTTGTTTGAAGAAGTGTAAGCTTTCATAGGAAAGGAGAAAAACACTCGTGGGTATATTAACTCAGAAAGAATTCTACATCTGTGTGCTTGTGTTCTCTGCCTTGCACTCCCACCAGTGACTGAGGAGCTCTGTTCCAAGGTTTCCTCGTGCAATAAACAGCCTCTTCATTTCTTGCTCATTGTCCTCCTGGCCACGTTTAGACATCTGTGATGTGCAGAGTGAGGTAACGGCCCTGCAAAAGCCTCCCAGGCTTCAACAGATCACCTTTGCAGTGCTCTCAGGGTAGACCACGTGTTGCAAGTACAGCTGGATTGCTGCAGCTTCCAGTTTAGGCTGTTTCAGCCTGACTTTCCTCTTTTCTTTGGGTGGCATCACTGCACAGGACTGTAGACTGGGAGAAAAGACACTGTGCGTTGTGTTACGGCTTCTAGAGTTGGGGTTGTTCAGCCTGGAGAAGAGAAGGCTCCAGAGAGACCTTCTTGTGGCTTCCAGGATCTGAAGGGGTCTACAAGAAAGCTGGGGAGGGACTTTTGCAAGGGTTTCTAGAGATAGTATGGGAGGTGATGACTCTAAACTGGAAGAGGGGAGACTTAGATTTGAGATTAGGAGGATGATTTTCACTCTGAGAGTGGTTGGGATGCAGGAACAGGGTGCCCAGGAAAGTTGTCAAATCTTCATCTTTAGATATATACAAGACCCGGCTGGATGGGGCTTGGAGCAACACATTCCAGTGGGAGGGTTGGGAATTGGATGATCTTTAAGGTCCCTTCCAGCCCAAGTCATTCTGTGATTCTAGTCATTAGCAGGGATGAGTGGAAGAGCTTTGGTGGTTGGAAGGTGGAAATGCTCTTGATTTAGTTTCATCTAAATACTTGAGCTTTCCTCAACTTCTACCCAAGGAGCTTGGCTTTATCAGTATGTTAGAGTCATCAGTCCAGCACACTCCATCCATTTCCCTTGGTCTTGTTTTGTTTCTGTTGTTAAACAGCCCAAGCTGGTTTCGGAGCCCTGTAGCTGAAGTGCCCCATTACTCATAGGCAGAGGACAATAGGATGTGGGGCCGCTCTTAAACGTGTCTCCACGTCGGTGTCATTAATAACTCTGATGCTGGCATCACTTGCTCCTAAATAGCCTCATTTATCAACAAGCAATTTACTGCCGTGCTGTGGCGGGGACCCAGATAAGCTGGTGCTTCGGATACCCAGGCACCACCTGCCAAGCCTCTCCCCACCTTCTCCTTGGCATTTGGGGTGGGAGGGGGGGTTGGGGGGGGGAAAGAGAGAGGGAGGGAGGTGTGGTGGGAAACTGCTGCCCAGGGCAGGGGTGGAGTGCCCATCCCTGGGGTGTTTCAAAGCCATGGAGATGTGGTGCTGAGGGACATGGGGCAGTGGTGCCCTGGGTTAATGGTTGGACTTGATCTGAAAAGTCTGTTCCAACCAGAATGATTCTAGGAGTTACTCCACCCAAGGTGTGGCAGCCATTGGCAGCCCCAAGGAGTTGGGTTGTGCTTGGAAGAAGGCAGCTTCAAGGTCAGGACTGATGGACCAAAGGGTTAATGAGCTGTATGTGTTCTATTTCCCTAGGCCGTGTCGAGTCTTCCAAGCATCTGGTTGTATCTTTTGGTTCTCTTAAAGGTTTTGTTTGCTTTTCAAGGGGTGAGAGGAGCAGGATGTGTAACCTTTCCAAAACTGTCTGCCTTGGGCTTCAAATTCCTGGCCAGTTGCTGTTAAGTTTTTAGTTTTTGCTGCAGCCTTATCTTAGAGATCAAGAGGTGCTAACTCACCTCCGGAGAGATAAATCCAGAAGGGATTTCACTGCATCTTCATTATAAGGAGACAGAATCCATCACCCAGCAGAGGTTTTGAAACCTCAGAGAGTTACGGTGACAACCCAAGGCCAGTTTGCTCACAGATCTGAACCTGGCAGACAAACATCTGACCGCTGCTTTCCTTCTGCTTTGGGACTTTGCCCCACATACCGGAGCACGCTTGTGCTGGAGCACAATCCCCTGCAGTACTTGGGATGAGGGTGGCTCTATTTATTCCTTCCCCTGAGCCATTCATGGATGGGAGCAGCTGGGCTGCAGGCAAGCTGTGGCACTAAAGGTTTTGTATTCCTCGGGAGGCTGAGAGCTTCGGGGATGTTTCAGCTTTTGTAAGGCACAGATGAGATTTCAAACAAGATGTGAATGAATCCTGCTCTGAACTTCACTTGTTCGGGGAAAATGTGCTGACAGGTTTGTTTTGGTGTTGTTTGGTTTGTGAGTTTTTCTTCTTTTCCCCATTCATATTGATCAGCCCCTCAGCTTGACAGGGTGGCTGGTGGGGGGAAGCAGCTCAGAAGTGGCATTGTACACTCAGTAGCTGGCACTGTGTACCCTGGATACTGGAGCACAGCTTCTCTGTTTTGCACTGCTGGCTGCACTGCCTGACTGTTCTGGGGGTGTGTGACACCCTATGAGTGTCTTGCAGTGCTGATCCACACCAGGACAAGCCTGGATCCTGGTCCATGGGTATTGCAATCTAAAGAGCCTTATCTCTGACCTCATATGAATTGCAGAGCAGCTTTTCTTTTCTAATTAACACAAAGCTATGTTACCTGGTCTGGGTAAGATGCAAACTGCTGCGTGTGTCATCTTACTCATAAATCATTTATTTATACCAAGTAGCAAAACACCTCATTAACTAGATTTCTGGTGTCCTGCTTTTCTGCTGCTTGTCTGATGTGTATTTCTAGAAAGCTTGGTATGGCCAAAGAGAAGAAATGAACTTAAGGATGACAGGTCAGCTGCATCTTCCTGTCTTCACCCTCTGTTGTGTACATTGGACATGTTCCCCTGTTTGTCCAAGTTGAGGAGAGGTGTCTCCCATCTGAACGAGCTCAGTGGAGCTCCTGTTAGTTCATTGCATCTAAGCAGAAAGTCATCCCTGGAGCTAGGGTTTGTTTTCAGTCCTCACTGCTGTCCTAGCCACTGGAGCTGGTTGGTACTCTTATGGTAGCTCTCAGTCTTCCACCTGGTCTGGACTTTCCTTGCTGGGAGGCAGTGGCAGTATCTTCTCTGGCGTGCTGGCTCAATTGTCCCCTAGGCATACACGGTCCCATCTTGTCTAGTGAAAGTGCCTTACTCCAGCTGGATACCCAGTCTTCATGGCTGACTTGGCAGATGCTTCTGAAAATATGGGTGCTCAGCATCCCTGCTGCTGCTTCATTTTAGCTTGCAAGACACCTCTCAGGGGGCAAACAGGGAGGCCACAACATGTCACCTACTGAAATGGTTCCTTCTGACCTGTGAAGCTCTTTGCACATTGTCGTGGTTTCTTTGGCAGGACCAGGAGTCTCTTGTTCCCTCTGTTCTTGCCAGCTGGCAGTCAAAACACAAGCTTGCCTGGCTCGGTCTACAGAGCCCTTCAGCTCCCCAAGTGGAACTGACCACAGCACCGTGGTGCTGCTGATGTAGTCTCTGGTATTGCTGATGCAGTCTTTGCTCCTGCTTGTCCAACTTGCTTGGTCAGTTGGCACAGTTTCTTGTTTTTGGGAGCACAGAGCTCTACGCTAACATCAGTCACTACAGAAAGCCCCCAGACGTGTGGTTCTGACCCCAAGATCCACATTAATTTAGGGCTCACTCCAAGGAACAAGGAGCAATTGCTTTGGGGTTTTCCCCAGCCCCTGTCTCTGTGCAAAGTCAGTAGAACACCTTAGGGAAAGGTCTCCTCACTATACCCATGAGGACCCTTGACTGTCCCAAGAGAGATGGGATAACCTGCTCCCTGCCTCTGCTGGTTTGTGGTGCTGGGATGGGTGGCAACCATGTCTTTTAAAGACAAAGAGTGGGTACCTTAAGGAGGGATGCTCAGTTTTCCTTAATTCAGCTGTTGTTTTCATGGAACTTGCATGGACACCATGTTTTCTGTGCTGTGAATCCTTCTCCTGTGTTTGGCTGTCACATGCCATGGGGGCTCCTGAGTTACTGGGAGAGGATGGAGATGGTAGCTGTTGTCAGTGCCTTTTGTGAAAGTACTTGTGCAGCCTCTGGTGACCTCTCCTCTGGTGTTCTCCACCTCCATCCTGGAGCTTGCCAAGAGCCCAGGCACAGCAGGGAGCCCAGGGTGAGGGTGAAGGTCTCAACACCCTTGATGATCTGGGTTTTCTGCCTTTTACTGAGCTGTGATATTCATGCAGAGGAGACCTGGGTGGTGTTTCCCTCCACTCTGGTACCTGTGACAGAGTTTCTTTTGATCTGCTTAATTAGTTTAAAAAACAGATCTCTTTTATTTTTGGAGGTCAGGAGTGGGCAAGAAGGAACAAAGGAAATATTCCTTATTCTTTCTGGGCTGTTTCTTATTTCAAAAATTAATTAGAAAAGGATATTCTGTGGATTTAGGGTTTAAACTTTGTATCAGAAATGTTAATCAAGACTGCATTAGCTAGATTTTCCTTGAGGACTGGGGGGGTGGAGGGGTACAGAGTGGTGAGGTGTTTTGGGGATGGGCAAAGGCAGCCCCTGAAGCAGTGCTCATGGAGATGCTTGACTGTGCAGAGGGGATGAATTTGCCTTCACAGTGCAGGATCAGCCTCCCTCCTGTTCCCCACAGCTGCTAAAGCTGGGGTTTGGAGCTCAGCTAGTCAGTGCTTCTGGGGGCTATTCCAGCATCAGGTTTGCAGCATCTTCTCCAGACCAGTTTTAAAAGCCCCCAAGTGATGTTGGGGCTTTTTGCCATTATTTAACACCTCAGTAAGACTTCACTGCCAGCATAGAGAATCCCAGCAATGTCTGGGTTGAAAGGGACCTCTAGAGCTCATCCAGCCCAACCCCTGCTGAGAGCAGGGACATCTGCAACTAGAGCAGGTTGCTCAGAGCCTCCTCAAGTCCCATGTGGAATGTCTCCAGGGATGGAGCCTCAACCACCTCCCTGGGCAACCTGTTCCAGTGTCCACCACTCTGCTGGAAAAGAACTTATTCCTTCTTTCTCATCAAAATCCACTCCTTTCTCATTTCAAGCCATTGGCCCTTGGCCTTTCACTCCAGGCCTTTGATCAGCTCCCTTCAGGCACTGGAAAGTGCTCTAAGGTCTCCCTGGAGCCTTCTTCAGGCTGAACAATCCCAGCTCCCTCAGGCTGTCCCCACAGCAGAGCTGTTCCAGCCCCCTGAACATCTCCATGGCCTCCTCTGGCCCTGCTCCAGCAGCTCCATGTCCCTCCTGTGCTGAGGCTTCCAGAGCCCAATGAAGAGGGTCAGGATCCCCTCTCTCCATCTGCTGGCCACACTGCTCCTGCTGCAGCCCAGGATGCCATTGTTTCTGCTAACTCCAGATTCATGTTTTCCTTTGTTTTTTCAGTCCATCCTGCCTCCTTCCACCCCTACATGTATGTCCCATGAATAGCTCTTAGTAGTTGTGTGAGGGTGGCTCCCAGAGGCAAGGCTGCGCTTGGTATTTAGGGTATTTCAAGAATCCCCTTCTAGAGCCTCCTAGGTGAAGCTTTGCTGGTGTTGAAGATTGCCAGTGGGTAGTTCTCAGGAGCAGTATTTCTGCTGTGGTTGAATTGGAAATGCCCTTTCCTACACTCCCAAGAATTGCCCTGGTCTTTGGGAAAGCTCAGGCTTTGTAAAGTGCTGCACCAAGTGCTTTCCTGGACTGACAGGACATCTCGTGCATTTCTTGTCTTCAGTTTACAGCTCTGCTGTAAAAGATAGAGTTAATTTGGTGTGATTTCCCCTTTTACAACCACAGGATGCTCGGTGCTTTTGCTTCCCTTGCTGTTTATCCCCATCCACCTCCCCTGTTGTGTTTATTCTCCAAGTTTACCAAGCACAGGCTTTCCTCCTGCTCCTCTGGCTTTCTGATGCTTCTCAGACCAAGATGTGAGTGAACTGCCAGTTAATTTCCTTTACAATTGCTTTAAAACTAAGTGCCTTGAATGTTTTGGCTCCTCTGCAGACCTCATCCTTGTGACAGAGCCACTCTCCTCACTTGTTCTCTGGGCTCTGCTCGGGAATGGGATTGCATTCCAGCTGGAACCAGCTTGTCTGCTCCCTCCTGTTGGGAGGATGAAGAGGGAAGGACAGATATCAATAAAAGTGAATGAGACTTTGTGACAGAGCAGCTTCTGTGAGGGACCTTTTTCTTCTTATGGTGCAAACAATGGATGGAGCATAATTTGCATAAATCTCATTAGAAAAAAGTACAAGTTTCATAAATCTTGTGATAAATTAATATGATATCATTCTGAACATGATGTATTAATTTTAGGGTGAAATGAATGGGTCTGTGATCATTGTTGGTAATTATGAGGCTCCCAGGCTGTTTGGAGAGGAAATTACTTTTAAGAGAGCTTTTGAAGTGAGGGAGCCCTTTTCAAACAGCGAATATCTTAACAGACCCAGACTCTTTCTTTTAAAAGTGTTTCTTTCCTTACTTTACTCTTCTGAGGTTTGTTTTGTTTTGATGCAGTTGTGTTTACTTTCCTGTTTCATGCCCATACAGCCTATTTTTTTTCTCAACCAGGAACAAAAGTGCTTTCCATTTGTTTGCAGTCTCTCCAAGTTCTCCCTTGTCCCAGGGATGGGCTGTGGGTTTTGTAGTGACACAGAGGGTAGGAATCTCTGGATGCAGGGAGAAAGGAGAGGCAGGCACCTCCCGAGCCTGATGCTGGTTGCTCATCCAGGGGTCTTTGAAAATCATCTTTGAAATCCCCCTTTTGCAGGCAGATCAGGGGGTGCCACAACGATACTGGTGCGTAATGGTGATTTTGGCAGCCTGGTTGGAGAGTTTGGGTTAATTCAGACCAAGGAGGTGCCAATGATGAGCAAAGGTTGTGCCCTCCAGCCCCTGCAAAGATGCAGCACTGGCACAGAAGATGGAAGTTTGAAACTGGTTTTGGAGAGCTTGCTTGAGATCTGTGTTGCTGTAAGACCTCTTTGAAGGTTGGTGGAGGGAAATGGCTCTGGCTTAAGGCTGTTGAGAGAGGTGTTGGCTTGAACTGGAAGGATGCCACTCTGCCCATGTGCATGCCAGCAGCCTGGTGCCTGTGTGCACAGCATCTACCAGGAAAACCTCGGGTGTTGTTTAATGATAATGTCAAGAAAGTTCAATATCCCATTGATTTTCTGGGGTAGTTTTTTCCCCCCTCTCATTTCTCTTGTCAAGTTAACGGAAGCGTTGGGTAAATAAAGCAAACCAAAGAAAGCCCCTGTTAGGGCTGTTCTTGGCATGGTCACTTGGTCCTTCTTCACCCTCTGATGCACTCTTCCTTTTGAACAGCTTTAAACACCCTTCTAAGTGTCTCTACAAGAGCTGGACGGAATGAATCGCAGGCGATGCCTCTCTCTGAGGTTTGCTTCTGGCTGCCAGGTCTGCTCATGGATCTGTCTGGACACCAGCTCCCCACTTCAAATAGCTGAATGCAGCAGAGAAATCCCAGTCTCTCTCTCCTGCTTGAGCATCTGAGGAAGTAGGAGGAAGTCTCTCTTTTCAGTTTGATAAACTCACTCTGAAATGGTTTTGACTGCACAGATTAGTTTTCCCTCTTCCCTGTCACCTCCACGTTTGGCTCCTTTCTCTCCCATGCACTATGGGTTGATGGCAGCAGTGTGTGTGGTTCTTGGGCCAGCTTGTCCTGGGCTTTTTTCCCCCTGATTCGCAAAGACCTCCTCTTTTTGTGGTGGCAGAAACTGTTCTTTTCTCATTTATTCATTACACACCCTTTGTAAAAGGGGTTGATGTCTCTCCCTGCCCTTTTTCCCTTGCTCTGCAGGGAATTGGAATAATTTCCACAGTAATCAGAGCAGAGGAGGCCCTGCTGGAGGGGTAAGCTGATGCTTCCTATTAACATCTGGAAAGGGGTGTGTGTGTGTGTGTGTGTGTGTGTGTGTGTGTGTGTGTGTAACCCTGAGCTCAGCTGGAATTGCAGGAGTGGAAACGTTATTTTCTGAGTTGCTTTGGAAAGTTTTGGCTGAAGTGGTTGAGTCCTTTCTGAGAAGGAGGCTGGAGAGTATCTGCTGAGGTTGTGTTTATGGAAATGAGCTGACAGATACCCACCCTGAATGAGTGGGCTGCTGTTGTACCTGTGGTGTGCTTTCCAGCATCCCTGAGCATATCTGAATGGTCTTGGCCAGGGTTTAATCTCAGCCCAAGGTGTGCTTCAGCTGAGAGGAGCAAGGTCTTCCTGGCAGTCCAGGTGTGGAGCTTGTAGCATTTAGCATGTGGAAGGTCACATCTTTCACAGCTAATCTTTGGCACTCTGGGGCATGGGTGGGAAAACTGCCCCAGGAGGCTGGAACTCAACTGGGAGGAAGGCAGGAGTGAAGATGGAGAGACCCTGGTGCCTGCAAGAGATTTCCTGAGCCCAAGTGTGCTTTGGTTGCTCTCTTAGAGCCTGTGCCATGCCCAGGCTTTCATCCTTCCCTTCTCATTGGGTGGGATCTCCTGTGTGCATTTTGTCCCCAGCTCTGTGGAAGTGTTGGAGCTCCATCCCAAACACAGGAGCAGTTCTTACTTGCTGTGGCCTCCTGCTTGAAACTCAATTTTGCTTTATTTTCCTTGCTGAGGAGTCACTGTCCTTTCCTCTCCTTCTTGCTCAGAGGTTTCTCAGCAGCATAGAAATATTGGTTTTTCATCTTTTCTTCTAAAGCATATTTGGGAAAACATCACGGAAATGGCTTTCTTTCTTAGCTTTATTTTTTTTTTTTTTTTTTTTGAAAGGCCAAAGAGAAAATGAATTACAGGTAAAGAAAAGGGAGCAGGTGACAAATGAGAAGAAAAGGGGTTGAATTTCAAGATCAGCTCCATCAAATCTTGACACCAAGCGCATCAAAGGCCAGGCTGCTGTGTTGAACTGGGCTAATTGGAGATTCTGGTGCTGGGACAGCTGGGGCAGGAAGGCAGAGCTGCCAGCTAACATCAGGAGTGTTGGTGGGAAGGAGGTGATTGTCCCATATCTCTTCCAAGGAAAGAATGAAGGAGGGGGAGCCAAGGAAACCTGGTGGCAGCTACTTGGGAAGCCAAAGCATGGTGGTGGCCTTCAGGTGAGGGTCCTTGCTGCAGGGTGCAGATGGTGAGATGGTTTTTATGTCAACAAGTTTTTGTTGGTTTCAGAGGTTGAATAGCAGCTGCTGGTTCTCTGTACCAGCTTGTGACCTTGGTGGAGGACCCTAGGGGATGCTCTTGGCATGAGGGCTGTCTGGGTAGCAGTGGCAGGAGATGGGGAACTGAGAAAAGCTGCATGGTGACTGTGCCCACAGGCATGATCTGGGGTGAGGAATAAGGAGCCAAGGAGAAACAGACTCTGGTTCTTAAAAAGCAGGGATTAAAATGCTTTTAGTATTAAAGTGTAGCTGATGGCTGAAGTTTTGAGGCCAAAAGCCAGTGCAGTCAGCAGAGAGATTCTTATTAACTCCTCTTGGATGTGGAGCAGACCTTCTGAAAGAGCATCATATTGAGCAGCTAATTAGAAACCTGCCCCTTCCAGTGGGTCCCAGTGCCCTCCATCCCACCCCATTCCTATGCAGGCTGTGTCAGCATCTTTCTCTGGCAGTTTCTTCATCCTCCAGCCCTTTCCCTGGGGTTTGGCATTTCTAGAACCCTCTAGGATCTCTGGAGAGTTTGCTTTTTCTCCTTTCTCAATCCCCTTCTTGAAAGCAAAACCATTTGGGAAGAACTGGGAGGGCCCAGCCCCTTTGTCTGCTTTCTTCCTTCACAAAATGGAAGGGCAAGAAAAATATTCAGGCTTAGAGCTGTAAGCAAGGTGCTGAGACAGGAGTTCCTCTTTGGGGAGGGGGTGGGGAGTGAGGGATTAGACCCCATAAAGCAGCCAGATCTAAAAGAATTAAAATCCTAGCAGGAAAAAAACAAGAGGCAACAACCACACACACAAATAAAGAAAAGCTTCCAAGGTCAGTCAAAGTTCAACACTTGGAGAAAGAAGAAAATCCGTGTATGTGTGAGAGAGAGGGAGAAGTGGCTGTGATTGAGAGAAAGGAGCCCAAAGGAGACAAGATAAATTGTGATTATCTGGTAGAATCAAGACACTTAACTGCCCTGTCTGATTCCAGAGGGGAAACAAATGGAGCCTATAACTTTACAGTGCAAAAGGATCATTTGTCCCTGTTTCCTCAGCCCTGGCCAGAGCCAGGTTGGTGCTTGGGTTTGCAGTGGCTCAAACCCCATGCTCAGCACGGCCCCAGGGGCTTGTTACCTTTCTTTGCAGGTGCCCCCAGGGGGGTTTCTGGCAGATGTAGAGCTCCTTGGGCTCTGAAAGTCCCGTGCAAGCTGGACCCTCTGCCTTTTGAGCATTCCCCAGTCCTACAAGTGACTTTACATGAAGGTGCTAGTGCTGCTTTTGCAATCCCTTGGCAACTCCTACAGGGTTTCCATGGAAGAGGGCATGGAGTCCAGCTGTGGGGCTGAGGAGTGCTCCCTTGGGTTCTTGATTTGGTGCAAGAGGTTGGACAATGCCACCTTCTATGTGATCACCCTGGAAAAGGGGGTTTCCTCTGGTCTGGTGAATGGCCCAGGTGGCCAAGAAGGCCACCAGCATCCTGGCTTGTGTCAGCACTAGTGTGGCCAGCAGGAATGGGATAGGGATTGTTCCCCTGGACTCAGCCCTGGGGAGGGCACACCTCAAATCCTGGGTTCAGATTTGGGCCTCTTACTCCAGGAAGGACATTGAGAGGCTGGAGGGTGTCCAGAGAAGGGCAGTGAAGCTGGGGAAGGGTCTGGAGCTCAGTCTGGAAGGTGGGAGGCACAGACTTTTGTAATGGTAGTAGAAGTGATGGAGGAGCCTGGCATGCTCTGCTGGGGCCCCCTTTCCCTGCATCCTGCATCCCTAGTTTACACCACACACCTTCACCTGGCATGAAGATTGCAAACATCAGAACAGCTAAGTGACTGTGAAGCTTCATTTCTTCATTTGGGGGTCTGATTTTAATTATTTTACATGTAATTGGTTAGTTTGATCTGTATTTTATGGATTATGTTGGGGTTATGGTTTCTGTTATTTTTTTCTGTAATGAGTTCAGAGGTGTTCTTAAATTAGGATGGTGATCACTGACTGATGGCTAGGTCAGGGAATGGGTAAAAGACTTTTGTAGTGTCTCACTTGTGAGGGTTTAAGATTATATTTTCCTGTGATATAGTGCAGCTTACACTTGGATGTCCCAAGCTGCCCTGTCTATGTCACAATGAAGTTTCTCACTTTTAACAAATTAAAGGAGAGTTTTATGTTTATTTGCTGGCTGAATTTTTTCAATTTTTTTTTTTTTATGACTTTGTTTTGGTTTTTTTTCCCATCACACAAGCCATGAATGTGAATATGGTTAGAATGGGTGGGATGTGGTTTTCCTATTCAACAGGTTATTTAAAAATAATTTCCCTCCCACCATGATGCGACCAAAGCCTTTTAGAGTTTGGAGTATTTGCAGTACTGGAGGGAACTGCAGATACTCTCTCGATTTCAGGGGTTTTGAATTTGATGTAAAGGGGAAAACTGTTTATCCCATTGAATCTGAAATAGTAGAGAGGATATGATGCTGGTTTTGTCTTGTCCTAGCTATTGGCTTTCACTGACACGAGAATGGTCACAGACTGACTTATTTCCTGAGGCAAAGAAACCTTTGCTAAGGATGGCTTCATATGTCCTCCAAAATAAAACTGAACCAGGAGCTTGTTTTATGTCAAGGCTCCAAAGTTTGAGCTGGTGTGGGGTGGATTTGTACCTCTGGTGTTGGCTTCACTGAAGAAATGGGAATGATGCAGATGAAACAGCTGATTATAGTGGTTTGGATAAGGACTCATCCAAAGACAAGAAAGAACAAGAGGAATCATCCTCGAGTTTTACCAGGAGAGGTTTAGGTTGGACATGAGGAAAAATGTCTTCCCCAAAAGGGCTGTCAGGGCCTGTCCCAGGCTGCCCTGGACAGGGGTGGAGTCCCCATCCCTGGAGGGGTTTCCAAGCCCTGGAGATGTGGTGCTGGGGGATATGGTTTAGTGGTGACCTCACAGTGCTGGGTTAATGGTTGGACTTGATGATCTTAGAGGTCTTTTCCAACCTAAATGATTCTGAGTCTAAGATTTTATGATTCTTGCATTCTGGTCTTTGTCCACAATGTCTTTGATCATGATCTGTCACCTGCTTGCCCCTGTTTTGGTGGTAGGAATTTTCTTTCCAGTGCTTAACTGTAGATGCTCTTTTTAAAACAACTACTATTCCTTCTCCAAATAGATATTTCTCTGGGGTTGGGCACTGAGACTTGCTGTGTATCCGTGCTCTGGAATAGTAATCTTTAAGTATTACATTTTGTCCTCTTCATGGATGTGCTTGAGATGCCCTGAGTCATCTTATTTAACATAAATAAAGCAGTTCAAGCTTTTAAATCCCTTGTTAAGTGTGAAGCATTTTTGCTGGCTCTTGAACATTTGTGGCTTCCTCTTGCACCCACTCCTTGAGAAGATGTTTCCAGGCAAGCAGCTTTCAGCCTTGGCAGAACCAGCTACATGACCCTAATGTCACCTCTAAGTGCCCAAAGACCACCATGGCTCTACCAGCCAGGACGTGGAATGAGCTTCTTACATATCTGAACCCTGGGCCTGCCAGAAGGGTGGGTTTTGGGGTGTTCTCCTCTGCAGGTGTGGTCTACTAGGTTTTTTGGAGCAGGGTCATGAAAACAGACTTGGATTTTTACCACCTAAACCCAAATTACCAAACACTTCACCTGGTTGCTTGGTCCTCCCAGTTTCTTGCCATGTTGTCACCAGAGTTTGTACTGACAGCAATTTTGTGTTGCTCTAGGATCATAGAATTGTCAGGGTTGGAAAGAACTTTAAAGATCATGCAGTTCCAACCCCTCTGTGTATGGTAGGGATACCTCCCACTAGAGCAGGTTGCTCAGAGCCCTGTCCAGCCTGGACTTCAAAACTTCCAAGCATGGGGCTTCTCCCACCTCTCTGGGCACCCTGTGCCAGGGTCTCATCATCCTCCTGGGGAAGAAATTCTTCCTTATGTCTGATCTGAATCCACCCATCTCTAGTTTGAATCCATTCCCTCCAGTCCTGTCACTACCCCACAGCCTAAAAAATCCCTCCCCAGCTTCCCTTCAGATCCTGGAAGCCACAAGAAGGTATCTGTGGAGCCTTCTCTTCTCCAGACTGAACACCCCCAACTCTATCGGCCTGTTCTCACAGGAGAGGTGCTCCAGCCAGGATCTCCTTTTGAGTAGGATCAGCATCCTTAGGACCTGCCAGGTAGCTGGGTCCTCTCTCAAGTGCTCTTTGCCCCTGTCATACAGCACTAAACTTTCCCTCAAAGTCATGCAGTGCCAAGTCAAACACCTTACAAAGTCTATTATTTCTTCAGTTACCTTCATCTGCCAAAATTGTAATCTCATCAAAGAATAAAATCAGGTTAGTTTGACAAGGCCTATTTTCCATAAAGTGGTGTTGACTGGCATTAATTATGCTCCTATCGTTTAATTCTTTATTAATGGAATATGGTATCAGCTTTTCCCATTATTCCCACCGTGATTGATGCCAAGCCAACTGGTTGGTAATTGCCTGGGTCTCTCTGCTCGTTGAGCTGCTGCTGTTGCCCTTGCTCTGCTGGAGCTCCCATCCTCTTCCCAGCTGGATGAAAATTTGGCCTCTGTTCTCCTTGGGCCAGGTGCTGTGGGGCTGTGGAGTGCACTGCCAAAGGCACTTCACACAGGTGATGTCCACTTCCATCCTCGAATCCAGGTGGCCAAGGGGATCTCTTTCATCCTTATCACCATCTTCTGGCTTTTTGCCTCATAGTTTTCCCGCCCCCTGTTGGGGGGGAGACTGGGAGTGTTGGGGTAGGTCAGCCATGGCCAACCTGCCACAATATGCCTTCAAAGTACTCAGAGGTGTTATGGGAAGACCCAAAAATATTTTAGAAGGTTCTTCTGGGGGTGAAATGAGGTTTCAAAGGTGGTGGTTGTCATTTGCTTTTGAAACACTAGAAGTCAGCCTGCTCTGGGAGCTGTATGGAGACTGGAGAGAGGACACCTGGCCCCCATGCAGCACCTTTGGAGGGTCTGGATTGCCTCTTGGGTGCCATTAGGAAGGGACATCTACAGCTTCACATCTATGAGGAAGACCTCTGTTGTCTGGGGTATTCAGGATGTTGCAGAAGATGGTTTCAAATGTGATTTGGCGGAAGGCAGCAATGGATTTGTCTCAGTACCTCTCATGCTTTTAACCTGGAAATGTTCTATCTGCTGGTAGGGGCTCTTGGCAGGGGAGAGTAGGGTTGGTAGGTGCTTACTCAAAAGGCAGGGGTTTCTCCACTTTAGTGGCCAAGGTAGCCATGCTTCTACTGAAACAACCTGACTTTCTCTTTTGATAAGGTGAGGGAGGAGAAGAGCTATGGTTCAGTTTATCTGAGCTAGAGAGAACAGGAAGACTTTGCACAGCTTGACTGTCTTTGCTTCTCAAGGCATTGCAGCACCATGGGAAAATAGTCTGGGCACTACTTCACAGAGGAAGGCCAAAGACCCAGATTCTGGGAATTGCAGAATTATTTTGGTTGGAAAAGACCTTTCAGATCAAGTCCAACCATTAACCCAGCACTAACCCAGCCAAGTCACCTTCAGCACCACATCTCCATGGCTTGGAAACCTCTCCAGGGATGGGGACTCCACCACTGGCCTGGGACAGGCCTGGACAACCCTTCTGGGGAAGAAACTTCTCCTCATGTCCAACCTAAACCTCCCAGGATGCAATCTGAGGCTGTTTCCTGACAAGCTGAATATTTTGAGGGTTCTTTCCTCTCTTACTTTGCTCATGTTTTCTTTCTTCCCTGTCTCTTCCAGGCTCCTCAGTGACTCAGCTGCTGGCCCGGGACCTGGACAATGACCCCCTGGTGTTCGGTGTGGTCGGGGAGGAGGCCGGACGATTCTTTGCCGTGGAGAGCGAGACAGGTGTTGTCTGGCTCAGGCAGCCTTTGGATAGAGAGGTAACACCAGTGGGAGCTGAGACTATCCATTGTTGGCAAGGAAAACCTCTCTGCTTAGAGAAATAGTGGCTCTCCACCTCCTGTGGCAGCTGAGATGCAGCGTGGGTGTTGCTCCCAGATGGCAATCCAGAGGTGTCTTTGTCAGGGTCTGTCCCTAGCTCAGAGGGGACACGGGGAATAAGTAGGGTGTTCTGGTTTGAGATGGCTTGTTGGTTTTCCTGGATCCCTGAGCAATATCTGTAAGCCTGGATGTAAAGAAAAGAATAAATGGAAATGTTCTATCAAAGAGCCAAGATACTCTTGTATTCAGGAAAATCCACAGGCTTCCTCTTCAGACCTAAATTCTGATTAAATCCTTTGCTATTTAGAACAGTGTGTGAAGAGATATTGAGGTATCCCTGCTTATTCCATCTCATTGTGCATTTTCATCATCTTGTGGATTCAGGCTGCTGGATGCTGAATCTGCCAAGTTTCTTGCCTGGAAGCTGTTTCACAGCCCTTTTTTCAGTGGTAGCTTTGGTGTGCAGAGATGGCATCCCACCCAGGTGCCTGTTTCCCAAAAGCCCTCACTCTGGCCACATTCCTGGAAGGAGAAGGAAGGGGCATCACATGGATGGGAGTGTGGTCAGACTAGGAAAGCAATATATGATTTGGGTCAAGTGCTTCATTTCCCCCGTGCTTCTGTTGCCTGGGTATAGCACTTCCTAGGCCAATGGCAGGGTTATGAAGATAAAACCTGTTAGCACCCATCAGGCACTGATGATTGGAGGCAGCCAGATGTGGGGATGCAGAAGAGTGGGGTGGTAGATGCTGCTCAGCCTGGGGAAGGGCAAACCCACTTTTACAGTGTTAAAAGTGAGACTTTGGGAAAATAAAGTGTTTTTCTTCACCCTTCTCCCCTCTGCCTCCCCGTGCCAACAGCTGCTGTCATGAGTCATAAATCTTCTCTTCCTCTTACTGCTTCCCAATACTTAAGACACCAGCCTTAAGCCAAGGAGGGTGATCAATAGATTTTAGGTGGCTTTTGGTGGATGGTGGGAAGGGGTTGAGCAAAGCCTTCCTGCATGGCTGGACTGACCTGGGAGAGAATCCTGCCCATCCCAGGGTCTCAGAGTCAGTGATACATGAAAGAAGGTGAAGACAGGAACGTGCATGGCCTGGTGTGGATAAGGAAAAGGTGTGAGCTTATGGTGGAGGAAGCAGGATGACATAGGAGGGAAGGGGTGGAGGTGGGCAGCATGCTGGGAGCGGAGAACACTGGTGATCAAAAAGTCATGGGACAAAACCATACAAGAAAAGTGGTGGGGAAAGAAAAGCAAAAGAGATCAATGCTTGTACAATGGAGGAGAAAAAGGGACACCTGAAAAAGGAGAGGGAGTCATAGTAAGGTAAATGGTGCAGTATAAGTGAGAACCTGAGAAAAAGAGGAATGAGGGACTCTATGTAGAGGCAAAGTAAATTTTAAAAGATTACTTTTTTTTATTATTATTTTTTACTTCCACAAAGATGAGAAGAAAAAGAGGTTTCAGAGTCCTGAGTCTAAATAAGGATGTGCTAAAATGAAGTGGAGACGGAAATTAGCATGTGGCAGTTTTCTATGATTATTTCAAGTTTTTACTATTTAAATGCCTATCTCTTATTTTTCCTTTCTTCCCCACTGCTTTGTCCCTCATAGTGGCACCAACGGGTAGGGAGGAGATGGGTGAAAGATGCTGGTGCAGCAGGGTGGTATGTCCCAAGGAGCAGAGGTTCTCTCTCCTGGTGTGGATACCAGCAGCTGCTTCCTAGCCCTGACCTGATCTCGTTAGGAATAAATCAACCAAATCTGCAGCATGGAGAGCTATTGCAAGCTTGCTTTCCAACCTTTCTTGCACCACCCTTTGGATACATCAAGCTGTGCTCTAGCAGCTTGGGCAGGGATGGGGCACTGGGGTTGGGAAGGGTTTGCTGGGACTGGGGCAACCAAAGCAAAAGCTGGTGCCTGGGTATCAGAGAGATGTGGTGGCTGAAATCCTGCTGTCCAAAAGTTGCATGTAATAGTATTGGCTAGAAGTCCCAAGCCTGCCCTCTGCAGAAAAACACTACAGTAGCTTTAATTACATGTTTTTCTTTCCCTTTCAGACCAAGTCAGAATTCACAGTTGAATTTTCTGTCAGCGACAGCCAAGGGGTAAGTTTGACTTCTCATCTCATCTCATGGTCTGCAGCACGGGCGGAGGGGAGTGGGGAGGATAAGCCTGAGACACCAGGGGACTTTCTGCATCACCCCAGGTGGGTCCTGGGGACTGGTGCCGGCCCAGCTGCCGCTCGACAAAAGCTCAAGGCAGCAAACCTGGCCACAATCTTGCTTGGGGTTTTAAATGCACAAGTAAAGCTGATACCCTGTCATTCTCCTTGTGACCACAGGTGATCAAAGGGTCAGTCAACATCCAGGTTGGGGACGTGAATGACAACGCACCGAGGTTCCACAACCAGCCCTACAGCGTCCGCATCCCAGAGGTAGGGATCGCCACGGCCTTTCGGTTCAGCTTGGCCTCTGCTTCTTCCAGGTTTGCTCTCTGGTTGCCACCATAGGGCTGGCTGGCTGAGTGAGGACCACCAAAACACACAGTTGTCCTCCTGCCCTGCGCCGTCAGTGGGACCAGGGGGAGGATTAAACCTCTGCAATTTATCGATGCCTGCAAATGGTCAAAGGGAGCGCGATTTGGGTTTTGGGGGAAGGCAGGTGGGAGAGGAGGTCTGGAGCTCAGAGACTTTGCAGCCTTGGTGATGTCTTTCCCATGTATCTCTTTCGTATGTGCACTTTGGAAATAGTTGAAAATGGGAATCTTTCTCTTCTTCTGAGCTAGGGAGAATGTGCAGCTCTTGTCACAGAGGTGATCTGAGGCAGAAATAAGTATTATCCAAATGCCTGATTTCTGTCAGAGTCCTGCCCAAAAGCTTCTGTCCTTGCTGGTAGTTTCTTTTAGCAGCTATGTAGCAGGACTTGTTCCATGACGTCCTAGGAATAAAGTTGGTAGGAAGGGACAGGAGATCACCTAGCCCGAGTTTCCACTAAAATACAGAGAAACTTCTTGTTAGATCAGGTTGCTCAGGGTTGTATCCAGCCAAGTGTTGAGTATCTCCAAGGACTGTGTTTCCACAACCTTCTATCTCTCTGTGTTGGCTGAGGTGACATATTGTTACTGTCTCAGGGAGAGCTCCTGCACCTAGAGCTCAGCTTGGCAGAAATACACTAGGAACGTACAGATCTGGTGGGAATGTAGACTTTTTAAAGCCATGGAGAGGACAGTAAGGTTGCTGGTGCTAGGAGGAGGGTGAGGTCAGGGTGTTACATTTGAAACAGGGACTTGGTAGGGCATTTCACATCCTTCAGTGGAGGAAACCTCTCCCTCTTGTACTCTGGTGCCAGGGCAGAGCCCGTTTTACCCAGAGCATGCCTCAGGGTGCGGATGAGGTCAAGCATTCCTCTGTGTGTGTGAAATTAAGCAGTCTTTGGTAATTGAGAGGTACAAACGATTGTGTTACAATGGTTTATTTAATATGCTGGCTGCTGGTGCCCTGCCATGCTGGGCTTTGATCTTTCCCTGTCTCTGCTGCAAGGATGAAGTTTCTTCATTAAATTGCTTGTGATGTATGAGCCGAGAGTTTCAGTCTCATCTTTGCAACAAGTCATCTGAAACCTCCTTTTGAGATGACACTGGGTCAGTAATTTCTTCTCCTCTTGAAAGCATGGACAGTGCAGAAATGACTTGGCAAAGCCTGCACAAGCTGCTCCCCACTCTCCTTTCTGCTTGAACCTCTGGAAGCTGGTGGGTGGCCATCTTGACTTGCTGCCCCTCCTCCTGGTGATGGTCTGTCTGCAAAACAAAAGGAATGTCAGTAGAGTTGAAGGAGGACAATCTCCTTGCCCCTGTCCTCAGATTTCCCTCTGGTTTTGCTGTTTACCTGGTACAGAGGACTTGCCTCTTCACATGGAGAGAGATGGAGAATGGATCTTCCCTGGTGCTGTGTTTGCACCAGTGTTCCCCCAGTGTTTGCATACCTGAAGCAGATGTGACATATCTCCCTTTGCTTGTCACCTCGAGACAGGGCTAGAGCACAGGTCTTGTGAGGAGCAGCTGAGGGACCTGGGGTTGTTCAGGCTCAGGGGAGACCTTCTTGCTTTTGACAACTGAAAGGAGGTTGGAACCAGGTGGGGTTGGTCTCTGCTCCCAGGGAACAAGTGACAGGACAAGAGGAAATGGCCCCAGGTTGCACCAGGGAAGGTTTAGGTTGGACGTCAGGAAAAAAGGAAAAATATCTTCCCCAGAAGTGTTGTCCAGGCCTGTCCCAGGGCAGGGGTGGAATCCCCATTGCTGGAGGGGTTTCAAAGCCATAGAGGTGTGGTGTTGAGGATATGGTTTAGTTGGACTCTGTGATTCTATACTTCTGCCCTAAAAGCCCACAGTACAAACCTTCAGCCTTCCACATTTGCATCTTAACCTAAATCAAGCCTTGGCAGCAGGAAGAGCAAAGGTCCACTTCTGGTTTGGAGAATTAAGACTGGCTGAGGAAAGGGAACTGTGGACAAGTGATCTGGACAAAGAATAAATAAAAGAAGAGGCTGAATTCCAGAGCCTCCTTCTCACATGTCACACTGCTTTGCATCTCAGTAGTGTTTTTTCCAGGAGGGACTGCCAGGCCCATCTTATTGTTTGGGGTGTAGCAAGCGTGGGGTTTCCCCCAGTACACCCTCTCTGCTGCTTGGCCTCCAGACCTGTGCTTCTCTGGAGCTTGGCCTGATCTAATTATGAAGCTTTGTGTGCCAGTTTCCAGTTTCCAGCCGTGATCTTTAACCAAGGGCACTGATCAGAAGTAATGAGCCACAAACATGTTGCTCAGCCAGCATCCTGAAGGCATTTCTGTTCCTCTGCAGAGGAGGAGACCCTTTCTTTGTCAGGCGCTATGAGAGCACATATTGGGCTCCCATGGCCTAAAGAGGAACCTCTGAGGTTTTTCCTTGCTGTTGCAATGAACTTCTTCTTCATGTGCTGGCATGGCTCCCGAGGAAGACCCTGCCCACTTGCTCTGAGATCTTTGCTGGACCATGGTTTCCCCCATTGCTTGTCCACTACTACTCAGAGCTCGGGGTGATGTGGCACAGGGATGTGCCTTCAGAAGGTGAGGCCCCCAGAGCCAGGGGGGACAGCGAGTGTCCCTGGGTCACTCCCATGCTTCAGATGGCTCAGGTCAGGATGAGCAGCATGGGTAGGAAAATCTGTCTCAAAGACCACCAAGCCCAAGCTGAAGAGCCTGTAGCTAATAAATAAAGTGGGGCTGGCACTCGGGGACTGAGAAGAGGCCAGCAGAAGTGCTAGCATGGCTTTGCATAGCCTGGCTCTGTGTGGAACTGGCAGCTAATGAGGGTTTTTCTCTTTTTAATTTTGAGATAAATGGATGTATCGATTTGCAGTTGTCCGAGCTAATGGAGCAGCAACAGCAAGGCTATTTAAACCTCCCTGCTATTGTGTGGCACTGGGAAAGTCAAAAGAGGAGCGCGCATAAATAAACGGAACGTGAAGTAGACTGACCTTTAAAAACAATACTGCCTCTAAACACCCCAACTGGCAGCTTCCACACTCTGCTTCCCGTCGAGAATAGGGATTTATTTGGGTGCAGGCTGCGGGTCCTCCACGTTGGGAGAGGGCAGGGGTTTATCTGGGCTCCTCTGCCTGGCAGCGGCCCCGGATCCCCAGAGGGTGGGATCGCTCGTGTGTGACCGCTCCCTCTGGGCTCGTTGTGTAGCTGGTACCTGCCCAGCGTAACCTGGAGGTGGCCTGTGTGGACCTGGAGGTGGCCTGTGTGGTAAGTGGGGGGGGGGACACGACGACGATGATGTTCCAGGACAATCGTCCGTCCAGTCATTTGCTTGTCAAAAGGCAACGAGGTGGCGCCGGCCGCGCTCAACTCTGTGAAGAAAAAAAGGGGAATCCTGCTAGACTTGGCAACTTAATTCACCAAGCTGGCCTCGACAGAGCTCATTAAGTTCTCGTGTATTCATTTCAGGCTAATGGCTGTCACGCTGACTGCTGTTTGATTTGCTATAATAGACTTTTATGGCTTTCCAGTTTGCTAGGACGTGCGCGCCTGGGTCTGTGCCCTGTGGAACTGCTGTAGTACATTAGTTAGCCACTCGTGTGCTTGCTACTCTGACCTTCAGGGTTGATGCTCCTCTCTGATGCATCCCTTGCACTTCACCTCTTGCACACACCCTGTTTTGTTGGTTTGGGTTTTTTTTTACCCTCCTCATCCTTGCCCAGCCCCAGGGTACCGTGTGTCTGGGAGTCTCAGGGGTTTAAATCAGGAGAGAGACATTGCTGAGCCTGTGGCAGGCTGTGGTGGCGATGCCTCAGCTTTTGACAAGGCCTGTCTGCTTTATCTGATCTATTTTTCCATCTGACTGGGTCCATAGGGAACTCGGTCCCGATGGATTGTCACAGTTCAGTGCTTTGATGTGAAGCTAGTGGGTGAAGTGGAGCTGCCCCCGCATTGTTTTTGTGGTACCTGTGGTGTCAGGACCAGGGTGGACTGTTCCCCCTGGGTGCCTGTTGACTTTCCTGTCCAGCTTCCAAACACGAGACCTTCTGAGGCATTCAGCCCTCCGTTTGACTTTGAAGCCAAAATCTTTAAGCTTGTGATAAAAAGACACAACCCTGCATCTGCTCTCTTCTGCATCCACTGCTTTCAGGTGCTACACCTTCTACAGCACCACATCTTGGGTCCTTGCAGAGGCTCCTCAAATGCTGATACTGTTCTGTGGTGTGATAACAAAGTCTAGTATCTTCTTATGAAGAACTGTTTTCCCTTCTAAGCCTCCAGCATCATGATCTTGTTCAGTTCAGACTCTCTGTGGTCTTCCCTTGGCCCTGAAGCATCATCAGCCTTCACATGTTAGTAGACAGGTCACTTTATTAATAGTTTCTTTGCTGAATGTTCCCTCAGGAGGTTTCCAGAAGGGTTTTGTCTCCAGTGCTCTCGCCAACTTCAGCCCTTCTGTTACAGTTAACATACTGAGTGATTTATAAAGTAATCTGTATCACTGGGTTACATCTTCCAGCAAAAAGCTGTTCTCAGCCAGGCTCTGGCCCAGAGACTGCCGTTTAGCACCCCAGCCATTCATGAGATGACAGTTGCACCGTGAAAAACTATCTGTGACTTGACAGGAGATACTAATTATAACATGGCTCTGTTTTCCAAAGGCACCCATTACATCTCCAACCACAACCATCCACCTTGGGACTGTGCTCATCTCGTCTGGAGTTCAAGCAAGCACCGGTAAAGGGCAGGGTTGCGGGAAAGGAGTTCAGAAATAGAAAGGGAAGTTTCTGGGCAGTGTACAACATCAGCTAAGCAATGACAGCCCAGCTTACAGGTGTTGTGTCTCCTGCACTCGGCCCTGATTTGCTAATTTATTTTAATTTGGAGGCAGGCGGGAACTTACCATTTCCAGCAGTCCCTTTTGCTTGGGGAAAAGCCTTTGGGATTGAGCCTTCGTCAGCTGCTGGTTGCCATTTCCATCCTCAGTGTGGTGATGTAGCTGAAACTGTAGCTTTTATGCTGCTTTTTTAAAATTGTGCAGAAAGGTGGTTAACAGGGAGGGGAGAGAAAGGAGGGGACCAACACAGTCTGCAACCAGCTTGCGCGAGATGGTGTGCAGGGGCAGGGAGGCTCAGAGAAAGCCCCAAAAAGCCCTAGCTGTAATTAAAATTATTATTTTGCTTTAATGGTAATAATGTCAGTAATTACATCAGCTTCCCTGCCATCCTGCCTGGGAGTCTTCAGGGGCTCATATAATTCTATTGCGACGGCTCCGAGGCCGATGCCGCGCATACGAAGCAGCCGCAGCGAGCAGGAGCTCCCATTCCAGCTGCATTAGCCATTCCCCTGCATGCTCCCAGGTACCTTTTGAGGGATTCTGGTGGTTTTGTTCTTGTTGTTGGTTTTGGTTTGTTTTTCTTCTTCTCCTTTAAATAAAGAGCCTTTAAATTGAAGGCAATGATAACAGAGCTGATAAGAAAGATGTTCTTGCCACGTTGCAGAAAGGTCTATAATCATTGCTGGCTGCTTTCCTTCCTCCTTCCTTTTTTTTTTTTCCCCCCTTCTTTTTTCCTCCCTGCTCACTGTTTTCCTTCTCTCCCTGCCCTTACACCTTCTGTGTGGATTTTGGAGCTGCACAAATAATATACAGTGAATAACTTAGCCACCAAATCCAGCCTTCCCCTCTCTCTGCCACCTTTGCACACAATGTGCAAGTGTATTGGACTCCTCTGAAACATTTCAGGTACACTTTTTTTTTTGTTGTTGTTTATGATGGGTCTCTGTTGGCTTGTCTTTTTTTGTTGTTGTTGTTGGTGGTGGTGGTTTTGTACTTTTTTTTTTAAATACAACTTCAGATAAAACCAAAAGCAAAACCAAACCAACAACAACTTTGCTAATTCAAACTGTGTTAGTTGAACTCTAATGTCCAGCAGCAAGCAGGTTCTCTTCTCTGGGTAGGCAAACATCTCCATCTTGCCTCCAACCTGCTATACCATCAGCATGGCCAGTGCTGGGGTCAAAGTGTGGTCAATAGGACTGGGGGTGATGATTTTAACTGAAAGAGTAGGGATTCGGACTAGAGAGAAAATCAAGAAGTCTTTTACACTGAGGGTGGTGGAGACTTTGGCTGAGGTTTCCCAGAGGGGTGGTTGATGCCCCATCCCTGGCACCATCCCAGGTGAGGTTGGGTGGGGCTCTGAGCACCCTGCTCTGGTTGCAGCTGTCCCTGCTCCCTGCAGAAGGGTTGGACTAGATGGCCTTGAAAGGAAAGTCTCTTCACACTCAAACCATTCTGTGATTCAGTGATCTCTCTCCTCCAGTGTTTACTGGACAACTGATGCTCGCCAATGCAAGAGGGTCTCAGTCACATGGGCACATGGTGATAATCTGCAGCAGGTGAAACTTCCACCAAACTTCCATAGCATTCTCATTTTGAATTTGGCTTATTGTCACTGGATTTCAAAACCAGGCTTCATTAGCCCTGACGGGATAGGTGGCTTCCAAATATCAGGTTAGATCTGGCTTCACAGAGCTGGTCACCATGTATTTGTTTTGATGTTTCTTTCCAGTTTTTTAAAATTATTACTGCCTTTAAATACTTTCCAAGTCTGTCCAGCAAACTTGTGGAAGTAGAGGCATGTTGTGAAGGGTGCATCTTCCCTTCTTAAGTGCAGACATACTGTCCATCTATTAAAGCCATCTCTTAGCTGGATAATCCTTTTGAGAGTGTTTCATCTGCTCTGTAATCACTAAGTAGAATCTAATATCCCTCAAAGAAATCACTCCTTCTCCCCTCTTGTCTCCATCCCAGCCTTCATGATCCACCAGAATGGGGCAGTTTCTTTATTGCTGGAGAAGATTGAATGTTAAAACATAATTTTTACATGGAGAAAATTGCCAAGTCAAGATTTTGGCCAGCGGTGCCATGGGATGTCCTTTGCCATCAGAGGCTGTGCAAGTGCCCGTCTCCTGCCTGACAATCGTGTGGGAAATCGTGTGGCAGAAACAAGGGGAGCTGAGCACAGAAGGAGCTGGATGAGGGCTGGGGGCTGTGAATAATGCACAAGGCACCAGGCAGAGTTACTCTGCTGGGTGGGATGCTGTGTGTGTTGGCACTCTGGGTACAGCTCTGGGGTGAGTTTGTGAATATTCACAAAGATTCCATGTTCCACAGGCAGGCAAAACGGGCTGTTGAAGAGCAGAGACACAAGTTCAGGTGCTGTTTTGGGCATTCACATTGGCTTTCAGATGCTAGTGGTTCCTTCGGGCAAGAGCCTGGGCTTGGAAGCACACCACGCACCAGCTACCATCTCCCTGCTCTCTTCCACTGACACTGAACAAAGACATTTAAACAAAACAGGCTGCAGGGCACTGAGCAAAAAAACACGGGGTTTGGGCTGAAGGGTTTTCACAGCCCATGTCAGAGGTGTCTCCAGGATTCATGGTGAAACTTTTCAACAAGTGAGGTGCTTATGAAAGAGTTGTGCTGCATCTGTGTAAGACACGGAGGATTTCACAGGCTGACCGGGGCAGTGCTGGACTCCCTTGAGGGGTTTCCAAGATGTGTAGGTGTGGTGCTGAGGGACATGTTCCACCGGTGACCTGGCAGTGCTGGCTTAACAGTTGGATAATCCTAAAGGTCTTTTCCAGCCTAAATGATTCTATGGTTTAAGTAGCATGACTTCTCTATGGGGGATTGTACAGGGCTGGGAGGCTCATGGAAATCTCCTTTCCTTACATGAAGAAAGCTGTTGTGTGGTGAAGCAGGTGGCCAGACCTGGCAGCATCCTTGCCTCTGAAGGTTACTTGTGTGTGAGTTCTTGCCATCGTTGTTGATGCACATACAGTTGGAGAACGTCAGAGGGTCTCGAGTGAAGTCCTGGTGTCCCAGGGAGTAAGTAAGTCTCCACCTCCATCAGTCTTGTCACTTGCCTGGCTTCACCAGTGAATAGGAGACCCTGGTCCTTTAAAACACGTGCCCGAGGAGTGAAATGAGAGACGCAAGAGAAACTACTGGGGCGGAAAACTCCAAATGGCGTGGAAGTAATGTGTAAAGTGTCCTGGAGATAACAGTCATTTCCACCAGGCAAAGCTTGGGCTTTTTCTGGAAGGATGCTGCAGCAAGGAAGGAGGGGCAACCTGAAAATTAGAAATAGTCGTGCTGTTCTGACCAGTGTAATGCTGGGGTAGGCAAAGGGGACGCGGGAAGGGGAGAAAACGGCAGATTCAGAGCTGAGGGGAAAGCCAGCACAGGGCAAGCAAGCAATGCGGTGCCTCTGTGGAGAAGCCAGTGTGCTGGGAAAATGAGACTCCTGGTGTCCAAGAAATAATGCTTGGGCAGAGGAAGTGTACAGAAGCATTCTCCAAGTGAGGAGCACCCAAGCAAAGAGGGGAAAAGTAACTTGGACAAATGAGGAATCATTCCTCTTGGATGAGATGGGGACAAGGAAAAACATCCTCACTCACTGAGCTCCTTAGCAGCCCTGGGACACAGGTACCCCTCAGGGTGTTCTGCAGGAGTTTCTTTACATGGGTGCTGAGACACAGTATTTGCTGATTTTTTTCAAAGCTCTGACTTTACTCTGGGGGTGTGGAGCCATCCATGAGGTCAGGATGATGTTTTAGCTCAGGATGGCTGACAAGCCAAGTGATGATGGCTCCTCGGAATTCCCTCGGCCAGGGTTGTTCAGGCTGGGGACACCTGCTCCAGAGCAGAAGCATCACTCTTGTCCCACAGCATCTCTCCCTGAGGGAGCTTGGCTGGAAGGTCGCTCTTTTCCAGGCGACTGGAAGCTCCCGCATGAGGTGTTTGAGCCCAGCCCTTTCAGTATAATTACACTTACACATCTGGGCAGCAGATGGCTTCAAGGTCTCCTCCTTGTCCCCAGCAGCAGGAAGGGATCTCTGCTGCCAGCAGCGGGCAGAGGAGCTGATGAACGTGACCTGCTGGCAGCTAGTTGTGTTTCATTGCTTTTTTCCTCCACTTAGGATATTCTCCCAGAAGCCTGGGACGTAACTTCTTATCCTGTGCCAGGCAGCAAAAGCTGCATTCCCCTCCCTCTGCATCCCTGTTCTGTTTCCCTCCCTCTCCGTACATCATCCCTGAAGCTGGCAGCAGAAGTGTGCCCAGCCCTCAGAATGTTTCCTGCAGGGCAGGGCAGCAAAAGAGCCTTCACTGGACACATAGTCTTTTGGCTGCTTTCACCTGTGTAGATGTTACAGACTCTTCTGCACTCGTGCTACCTGAATAACATGGGCTCAAGGTAGTAACACACCTGCTCGGCGCAGCCTGGGTGATAATGGAGCTGGCAGAAGTGGTTTGCCAAAGCCTTGGGTTTGTTGTTGTTTTGTTTTGTTTTGTTTTTTAATTTCTCTCTTTCTGTCACGATCCGATATAGGTTGCGTGACAATTTTAATGAAAGGTTTAAAGGTGATCCCCAAATGGTGAAATTAAGACACAAACGAGGTCAAATGCCACGTGCACAACGAGGTTTTATTG
>JAOEGS010015713.1:0-11797 GCA_025447755.1 Corythornis vintsioides | reverse complement strand
TTCTTTAGGGGGAGGAAAGAAAGTAGTAAAAAAAAAAAAAAAAAAAAAAAAAAATATTTTTTTTTATTTGTTGTGTATTTTTTATGAGATAGTTTTACCTTGGGTGTGTTACGAGCCTCAGTTCACTGAAGTTGGAAAGCACTGTAATTTTTCTCGTTGCTCAGAGCTGTTCTCAATCTCATTTCTAGTGTGCACCCCCCAGCAGAGATCCTGTGATGTTAAGTCTTCAGATGCACTGAAAAGCTGCCTGAGCTCTGAGCCATGCCAGCGGGTTAGGAAACAGAAGAGTGAGTAGCCATAGAAGCTGCACACAACACGGGGTTACCTCTCTTGCCATGCTTCTGGTGTCAGTGCTCACACGTTGCTGCTGCTTTACTTTTGGTTTTCTGTTGCAGGAGTTGGCTGCCTGCCCCTTAGCTCGAGGAGGCAGCAGCTGTAAAGACATGTCTCCCTGTTTAGAAAATAGCATTATGTGTGAATTGTGCTAATTGAGAACCTCTGGAGATGAAGTGAATCATTTCACTGTGTGATTGACTGTGGTTTTCATGATCTTTTAGTGGGTTTTCCAGATACTAAGCCTTTCAGTTGAAGACAGACAGCATGGGTCTGGATGGTGGGGGGAACTTGGCAGAAGCTGGGTTCTCAGAACTAGCAGTTATTTGGTGTTCTATCAAACCCAAGTGTCCATGTGACTTACACTGAATTGCCTGATAGCAGTAAGAAAACTGCTGGTGTTGGGTTGTGAAGAGGATAGTCTCATCAGTTGGCTTTCTGCTTTTTGTACTAAAAGTCAATTTGCCTTGTTTAGTTTGGTTGTATTTGGCTTGCTGTGTGCACACCCTTTTCTTTCCCTGTTGTTCCCTGCAGGTGAGACCAATCTGAGCAGTGAGAAGAGTGCACCTACCCCTGTGACTGGAAGATTTGTGTCTCTTGGATTAACAGTAAGATACCTCTGTGGTGGTCTCAGCACTGCTCACTTCCAGCTAAGCCTCAGTGCCTGGTTAAATCATGTAGCCCCTTTATACACTTACTGTTACCTGCCTGAGTCAACTAGGGGACATATTGTGGTGTCTGTATTCCTAAGTAATTAAGAAGAAAAAAAGAAATTGCAGCATCTTTGGGAGTCATGTGATGGTTACTTGAAACAGCTTAATGGCTTCATTGTGTTGTGATGTTGGAGTTGTTTGCCTCGTGCTTACAAGGCAACTATGGTGCAGCTGCTTCTTTTGAAGGAAATTGGTTTTGTCTCTGTATGGTGGACAGGGCAGAGCAGTTTTGGACATGGTGGACATTTACCTAATGGTAAAAGGCAGATGTGCTGACACTGTATATACAAGTTCTCAGCTCTCTGTGAGGCTAGGCATTTGAAAATGCATAACTTAAGTTGAAAAATGATAATTCAGACTTGATAATTCAGTCCATTTGTACTCGTGATGCACTTGTACTTGTGTGGGAGAAAGAAGCTTGCTTTTTATTTTGTGTATCTATTTTCAGTAGTTTTGCCTACATTAAGGTTTTGGGTTTATCTGTTGTTAAAGTAGCAGAGACTAGTTCAAATATCTCTAATACATGTTTTCAAAAGCCAGGTCATGGGACTCTGAAGCCTAAAAAAGATCTTAACCTTATGAAAGAGAAAAGGAAGCATAAGACACTGGAGAAGGAGGTATGAATATGTGATGTGAGTGCAATCCTGTCATGTTTTCCACTTAGCATAATGAAAAATAAGAACTGGGGAAAGGACTCTGTTTTGAGTAACAGAGAATACAAGCAGTCTGTGAACAGGTCTGTGCACAATAGGTGATCTACAGTTATGTTATGTAGAAAGCATTGGATCTGTTAGTGGAGGTACGTTTAATTCCTGCTGCTTGTGAACAGTTACACAGCCCCTTCTGTTTGTTTTTAAGGAAACAAGTCATATTCTTTACCTCTGAAACTTTGTCTTTTACTTAACTGTTCACTGAGATTTGGGCTTAGTAACTGACAGGAGTATGGAATTTTGAGGCAGATAGCTTCTCCTTAGCAATAATACACTTGCATGCTCATCAGGGTCTCATGTCAGATTCTGTCTTTCTATTCACCAGCCCAATAGGAGCGTTGGCTTCTGTTGCAGGTAGAAATGAAGACTAGGCTAACTTGAGCATGTTGTCCTGACTCAGTAAGGTAATACATGTCAAATGAAATGCTAGGACTGCAATTGTGTGGAGTAGTAATAGTCATGATCTGGTTATGTCCTTTACTGTGAATGACAGTTGAAAATATATATTCTGGAAGGAGGTTAATACAGTTGGGGGACGTAGCCTCTTCAAGAAAACCATGGGTATAAACCAATAATAATGTTATTTAAGAAGGATACATATGAAGAAAATACTCTTGTTTTAGATCCGTGTGTTAGTGAGAGAGCGTGGGGAGCAGGATAAGAAACTTCAGGCTCTGGAAGAGGACTTTGGTAAGATTGAAGCAAAGCTGAGTGCTGCAGTTCAGGAGAAAACATCTCTTTTGGCAAATGTTGCATGCCTGAAAAAACAGCTTCTGGAACTCACAAGAACTAATGAACTCCTGAAATCCAAGGTATGCAGATAAACAAGCATGATGTGCTTTGCCTTGGCTGGTATTAAGTTCCTTGGCCAAGAGGAAACTTCAGTTGCTGCTCAGCATCTGTTTTAACATCGTCCATGCCCCTCGACTGGCACAGGGTCAGAGCATGTCTGCTTTGGGACCACATGCATTTGTGTCTAAAAACAGAGCTGCCAGTGTTCCTGCCAGGGATGGGCAGGTGTCAGTGATGTGGGTGAGAGGGATACAAGTAAAGCATTGTGGGAAGAGTAATTGACATCAAGGACTTGTGCGTAGTGAATTTATATTCATGTCTACTAAGCTGTCTGAAGATGGTGTGCAGAAGAAAATGAGCAGCCTGTGCATGGAGTTAATGAAGCTCAGAAACAGGAGGGATGCCAAGGAAAAGGTATGGCCAGTTGGACTACACAGAATGGGAGTTCTGAACTGTTCAGGAACACAGTTAAGGTCTTGCTGCTCATAATGTGCTGCTTCTGTCCTCAACTCAATATTTCTTTGATTTCTGTTGAGTGAACATAAAGAGGAAGCAGCACATATTCTTGATTTTGCTGTTGATGAGCAGAGTAAATCTGAGTTTTAAGCAGGGAGGCCTAGAGTTACACTGTTACACTATCAGTCTGTTAGTCAGTGATTCTTATCTTTGAAAATCAATGATCCTAAGTATAGATTGAAGCTCTTAAACATGTTTTGAGTTTTTTGGGTGGAGTTGTTGAACAAATTATTACTGTCTTTAGAGAAGAATACTTGGATTCACATTTAGCAGACTATCCAGTGCCATCTTTAAATAATAGCTATGACTTAGTTGCAGTTTGCCACTAGGTTTTAGGCAGTGAATTTGTTTTGCTAAGTTTAATTTTGGTGGTATTGTTTGTCTTTATTTTTAAGACTGCACTTGCAAAGCAGGAAGACATGGAAATGAAGCTGCAGCAAGTGCAAAGGCATCTAGAGCATTCAAGAGGAAAAGTAGCACAGTTAGAACAACAACTGTAAGTAGTAAGCAAGGGAATCGACTTAAGTAACAGGATATCATCTAGATGTGCTTACATGGTTATACCAGGTAGTACATATCTAGTTTAGGGAAAATACAGGGTGTTTCTCTACTGTAAGAGAATAAATTATTAGTATTTGTTGCCTGGAATAAATTTGATGGAATTAAGTTTTACTATGTGGTCTGTTCTTTTAAAATGAACATGGAAAACACTGTTCCTCTAATGTATCTAACCTTTGTACATATTGTGTCAACCCTTGGCAATCCAGTGTGGTATGGATGGAGTTCTCTTGAATGTGGGGTGGAGAGGGAAGACATCTTGATAAAAGAACTGTTCATCTTGGAGCAAGACATTAATGTAGATGGGGTACTGCACTCTGTGGCCATTTAGACTAGAAAGTTAAGAAAAAGCTAGAATGAAAAAGCATTGGCCAGGAGTTCAGATCCTAATTCAGTAGCTAGGCCTTGGGTGCAGGTCTGAAGGACACACATGTATTGAAGACCTGCTGTGGTACTTTCCATTTGCTTCATAATAGCCATGTTCTCTGAAGAAAGCCAACTGCAAAGTGTCTTGGCTTAAGCAGCTGTGTTTAGGAAAAGTAAATTCCTAATGAATGTTTCCTGTTCTGCCCAAGTGTTGCTTGCTGCACAGGAGCAGTTGCTTGCTGCACAGGGCTGCATTTGACCATTGCAGCCTAAGAAGGATAAACATTTCCAAGGTCTGTTTAAAATCAGTTCTGTGTAATTGGCACTGCAGTATCCTCATGCTTTCTGCATTCACTGAACATCCAAGTGTTTAAATGTCAGCAGAATTGTTAGATTAGATTTAAAAGAAACCAATCTAATAATGCAAGTAATGCAATAGAAACAGGGAGGAAAAGATTTGTCCAGCTAATGCAGTTGTTCTAGCATATTTGTTAGTGGCAGAACATAGCTCAGCATCTCGGTTACAAATGAGGACCTCATGTGGAAGTAGTAAGAGTGTAGAACCTCCTTCTACAGCCAAAAGCACTTGGAGTCAAGCTTGATTATAAGTTTGTGTTACTAAATTGTGCTGCAGTGGTTAACTTCTTCTTGCTTATCTGTAAGCAAATATCTTACAAGTAGCTCTGAACTTGTTGAAATACATAAAACATTAAAACTTCCTGGTTTTAGGTCAGCTAGTGGAAAAGAAAAAGTTGAAGACAAGTCTGACACTGAGAAACTTCTGGAATACATCACAGAGCTCAGGTAATAAGTTGTTGTTGACTTCAACTGCAATGGAACTTGTTTAAGGTTGATGAAGTAGAACCTTGGCAACACTTTTTTTTAACAGCTTGAAAATGGGGTGAGGAGGAATCTGTTCTTTCTCTGCATCATAAAAAGGAGTACAATAGATTATTTTAATTATCTTTTTAAATGCCTGTGTATTTCTGGGCTGAACAATTCTATGAAAGAGTATTGTATCAGGGTTCTGAAATCATGTGTTTACCCCGAATTATTTCTACAAAAATCAGAGTAAATTCTTTTCCTGTAAGGTACTGGCTGTAATGGCTTTTAAGCCCTAACTTACAAAACAGTGTCCAATGTTCCAGTGAACTCTGCAATACGCCTTTTGGCCTTTAAGAGTTGTATTGACTGTGTATGAGCATCAGTCTGATGGTAAAAATGACTAATTCAGTGCTTTGCAACTAATAAAAACCCTAATAAGCCTTCACAGTCCCCAGCTCAGAACATGGTGAAGATGGAAAAGTTTTGCAATTCATCTAGTTCACTTTTTGCCCTGCTCCTTTGGCATCAGTTTACTTATTAGGAGATCCCATTGACTAGTGACTATCTTAACATTCTGCTGACTCTTAATTTGGTTAATTAATGTCTAGGCTTTTCTATGAAAGCTGTTGTCTAAAAGTTTGTCTAGCAGTCATTTTAAAGGCAATTATTATGACTAATTGTTTTAAGAGAACCTTTATTTTTTGTGATTGTACAAGTTTCTTCAGAAACAAAGCATCACTGTTCAAGTGCTTTTCCATTTTAATTAACCTGTTAATGTGCTAAAATTTGTCTGTGAAAGTAGGTCAAGGCAGTTTTCCAGCAGGGAACCACCATTGCTAACCTGCCTTCTTTTGTGTTGAAGTGTCAGCACAGACAAAAATACAGCTGTAGCTAATAGTTGAATTTTCTCCTACAGTAGTGTTGCAGAAAAAGCTGAGAAATACAAATTAGATGTTGCTCAGATGGAAGAGACACTGCTCAAGAAAGACCAAGATATTGAGGTCCTGAGGGATACCCTCAAAACAAAAGAGGAAGAGTCATTTAAACTGATGAAAGAACTCAAGGAGAGATGTCAGCTGCTCCAACAGGAAAAAGGTAATGGTTGGTGTTTGCACGCTGCATATGAGGGCTCACTGATATGTCTTGAAACAAAAAAAAAAACAAAGCTTGTTCTATAGTGTCCATTTAGTTTTAGGTTGTCACATGGCCCATCTCCATCTGGAAACAGCTGAGCATATTTCTAACCACATGGCAACTACCTTGAATCTGATTAGTCTGCATTTGTATTTCCCTGGAGGGCTACTAAGGTGGACAGTATAAAACGCAAGTTGTTTCCTTCCATTTGCAAGGTGAACACCAAGAACTTGTTCCTTACACTTCACTGCAAAGCAGTATGGAACTGATTCATTGTCAGCAGCTTGTGCACAAGTTCACTGAGGTGTGGGGAGTGTGGAGGAATCCTTCACTTGTTTGCTCCTTCCCCCAAATCAACACCTCTCCAGCCTGAGACTGGTACTCATTCCCTGTGTACCAGTTCAGCTGTATGTACCAGTATTAGGTAGAATAAGTTTTTGGGAAAAGCATCTTTTTTCCCAAGCCATGCTGCTGTTCTGATGAAGGATAATTGCCTGATCCAGAGATTCCTGCTGTTAAAATTCTTCTCAGTGGTGGTCTTTCAGACAGTTCTGAGCAGTTTTGAGATGAATTGAAGATGTGGTTTGGGTATGGTGAGTGTTTTTCCTTGCTTAACTTACATTCAAAGCTAGCATGGAGGTACAATAAAAAAAAAAAGTGTAGTTCTCAAAAGACAAATAAGGGAATTTGTTACATGTAGAATTCCTCTCTGCAGAGAAAGAATTATCTGAGACAAGAGGAAAAATCCTGAGTATGAATGCTGAAATAGAAGATCTGAAAGAAGAAAATGGCTTAAAAGAACAAGAACACCAAAAACTGCTTCAGAAACATGAGGAGGTAGTTTCTCAGCTGCAGCAAGAGAAGGTAAATGCAGACTTTGAGTCAAAAAATAGACTGTCATTCCAGTGACTTGCACTAAAGGGTCAGGTTTTGGATCCACATGACAACTGGATTAAATGGTCTGATTAGTGGAACATCCAAGGGGTGCTGGCCAGCAGAATCTATGGTCTAATAGGCCCAAGATTTTGGCTCTTCATGTAGATTGACCTTATTCTTCTAATTGATATTTCGAACACTGCAAATTAGTTTTCGGTATCTAGAAAAGTAGTTTTAAAATGTATGGTACTGTGGCATGCAGGAGTCATCCAAATCAGTGCACCAGAAGCTACTGGAGTTTCAGGATGAGGTGACAAGTGAGAGACGACTGCTTGAGGAGGAGCTGAATGGAGCCATGAAAGAGCTGAACAAGTTACATGCCAAGGAGAAGAAAGCTGACACCTTGGTGAAGCGCTTGGAACAAGAAATCAAATCTCAAGCTCTGGAACTTGCACAGATGGAAATGAAGTTGAAAGGGTTTGTTGAAAAAAAAAAAAGACCCCACCTTTGAAATTCTAAGGCTTGGAAAGGAAAAATGTTAAATCAGTAGTGTATTTGTTTAAATATTCTGTGCTGAACTTAGGTTTTCAAAGGACCTGAACAGATCTAAACTTAATTCTTGCTGGTTGCTGTCTATTGATGGTGATTACTTCTAATTAATGACCTACTGACCCAGTTTTCTATTTATGTCATGAGTTTATTACTATTTATGCTGAGATGTGCTTGAAATACAAGTAGTGCAGTACTGAGACTGCTGAGAACAGTAAGCTTGATGCTTGTTGTATCAGATGCTTCTGCCTTGGAGAAAGCAATGATTCTGAAGGATTTTTAAAGCAAGCTGTTTCTTCCTTCATGGAAAGACTCAAGTTTTCCATCTATTCTATAGCTATCTTACAAAGTAACAGGAGGGGGGAAGCTGTTAAATTTGCCATGAGGATTATGCTTCAGTAATTGAAATTGTGGCAGAGAAGTTTCTTAATTGTCACCATTAGTTTATTGCTGCCACCACAAGCTTTCTGTAACTGGTAACAGCACTTGGTTATGTGTCTGGATGTATTTATCTCCAGCTTGGAATGCTGCACTTTTGTTTCAGGAAGAATGCCGAGCTGGAGAAAATCAGTGACATGCACAGCAGTGCTGTGCTGCAAATCCAGGAAGAGCATGGCACGGTGCTGCAGCAGCTCAGAGAGAGGGTGGCTGAGCTGGAAAGGTATCAAAGTTTCATCACTATTTAGGACAGCTATTACTTAAAAAATGACATTAAAATACCCTGAGTATTCATGCATCTTGGTACCTAACTGTATATTGGCATTGGTAGAGTATTAGAGCAGGGGCTTTTGTGATGGACTAATTGCTGGCATTAAGAAATATCTTTAGTCTTCTTGGGTACTATTTTAGTCTAATCACATACTCAGGATGTAGTTTATGAAATAGAATGTTTCTGCTAAGTGTGACCAATTAGAATACTCAAGTGCTCTGGAATGTCCATGAGTTACATAGTGATGGTGTTTTCTTTTCGCACTAAAATCTTCAGGAAGAAAACCATCTTGTTTAGGCTCTAAACTTGCACTGAATTGAGGTTCTGTTCCTACAGTTCCTGCAGATCTTTCAAAACTATCAGGTGGTGGAAGTATTTAAATGGATACTGTTATTGCTAAATATGCCAGGCACCCATGAAGAATCCAGTGGAATTATTTGCCTGAGAAAGCTGCAGATACTAGATCTTTTGGTTTTAATTTCAGATACAGTATGTATTTTGTGTTTTTAAAATACCTACCAGAATGTGGAACTGTGTATTGCAGAGGTTGTCATGTAGTTGCTGGTTGTCTTCGTGCAGGAGCAGGGGTGTTTCCATATGGGGTTTATCAGTGCCAGAACACTACCATTTCTCCACATCATAAAATTTCAAGTTACTGTTAGCTTGTGTTGCTTGAACGTGTCAATTTGGGTTTTTATGCCCGAAGTAACAATATTTGTTTTATTTGCCTTGTAATACCAGCTACAAAAAGACCACAGCTGAAGAAATAAGTCATCTTCAACTGGAAAACAAATCTCTGCAAGAAGAGATTGCCAACCAAAAAAGAATAGGCCAAGATAATCTACAGCTGCTTCAGGAAGCAGAATGCAGAAAAAATGAAGCTAAAGAAGAATGTGCAAGGTACTAGACAGGAAATTCTTTCTTTAAGCTAAATATTGCTGCCTAAGGCTTGGAGCCTTGACTATTTAACTAGACTTCAACAGGGTGCTCTACCAGATAAAATTTGTGTGATATAAGCTTAAGTTTCTTCCTCATCCCAGTGTAAAGGCTTGAAAATATTGGCAGACACAATTCACTATGTTTATGTGCCTTATAGAATTGGTCTGTTCAAGTGCTTTGTCTTATGCTTTCGTGTGGAACATAAAGGAAAAGAAAAATGCTTAACAAATAGGATGGAATATTGTCTTCAGCATAAATGCTGCTTACAGAGTACTCCACAAGCAAAATCCATAGGGGCAGAGAAAAAAATACTTAATGTAGAGCTCACTTCTGTCTACTTTCCTCTGAATAGCCTCAAATTCTGCTCACAAGCAGATGAGAACTCCACATATTGTCACACTGCAGTGAGGTATATAAAGGTGTTTTCTGCCTACAATGAAAGCACCACAGTTCAGCTGATAACTTTTACCTGAGGAGTTGCCTTAGCTAGCTAAGGACCTGTCTCTGACTCAAAGCAGTCTTGAGGTGTATGTTCTCCTTCCAGCTCTGCAGAGTGGGAGTCCCTTGCTGTGGGCAAGTAACTGACTGAGCAAGCAGGGGATTTTGGTCATGTAAAGAGCATCACTTGTATTGGGCACCTGTAAGCAAGTTGTGTTATGGAAACCACTGTGTACATGATGGAAAACTTCCTTCACTTATTTTAGTGTAGTTCTTAGCTAGCTTCTCCATTTGAAGCTGAATATAAACAAACTATGCTCGAGTTGCTTAACTGTTCTATGTGGATCAGTTTCTTAGTCAACTGCATTAAAAGGCTGCTTAGACTAAATTGGGCATGCTGTCTAGTTCGCCCTTAGCCAGAAAATGGAGACTGTCCAAAGGATTACTGCTTACCCCACCTTATTTTATCACTTGTGCTGCTGAGATGATGTCCTTTCTTTCCTCCCCTCTTGTGAATATTGCCTCCAGTTTTCATTAGGGTGGGTAAAGAAGTGAAGCCTCTTCCTGTTGTTTTTGTTGGCTGAATGTGACAGGGTAGGGGTTCTTTGCCTCCACTTAGGTGTTACAACAAAGGGCTAAGGTTGGAGACGGAAGGCAATGCTTTTAGCTGTAGAGTTTTTGAACCCTTGAGTACATCCACACTTGCACAGTTTTGACTAGTTTCTGCTTGACTGAACCTCTGCATGTGAAGCTTCATCTTCCCTTAAGCTGCTGGCATTAAACATCAGAGGAAGAGAAACATCTGGTCATCTGTTCAAAAACACTGCTTTTTATTTGAGAAAGAAAATATATTGTACACCTTGAACTTGATTGCTCTGTCTTGTTGTTTCTCTTGTACCATGGCTTGTGCAAACCTTTTTGGGTTCTACCAACACCTCTTCAGTCATGGTGACTTGTGTTTTCAGATTGAGTAGTGTAAAAATAAAAGCTGAAATTTTAACTAAGGATGGATAATATTTTCCTTAGGATTCTTTTAGAAGTCCAGACAAAGCTTGCATTAAAAGAAGCAGAAACGGAGAGATTAAGAGAGTCTTATCTTGCACAAGTCACTGAACTTCAGGAACAACTGGAAAAGCAAACTAAAGAGCTGGAAGAACTCCAAGTGGAAAGATTACGGTGACTTGTCCAAAAATAAACTGGCATATTATGGCATATAGAAGTTTTGGTGTGTAGTGTTGAGAGCTAACACTCAACATAATGAAACTCTGCTTCTTGGTTTTTAGGGAAAACACAAATGAAGATTTCATGCCTAACTTAAAAGAAGAGATCAAGACCTGGCGTAATCTATATGAAGAATTACATAACAAAACTAAGCCTTTTCAGGTGGGTTATGAAGTAGGTGTTGGTCAGAAACTCTTAAGACTTAGGCAGTTGACTTGAGTTCTAATCTTAAGAAGTAAAGATGGTGGTTCCTGTTCCAAGGGAGCCCCATTCATAACTATCCTGCAATGGTTTCCTAAGTTACTGTCTTATGAGCCAGCTATTTACCTTCCCAAACCAATTATTCTTAGATTTTAGTTCACTAAAACTGGTTAAAGATTTCTAAAAGGCTCAATATATATTTCAGCAACAACTAGATGCATATGAAGCAGAGAAGAATGCACTCTTAAATGAGCATGGTGCAGCCCAAGAAGAACTGAATAAGCTAAGTGATGCATATGCTAAATTACTTGGCCACCAGAACCAGAAGCAAAAAATCAAGCATGTTATGAAGTTGAAGGAAGAGAATACTCATCTGAAGCAGGTTTGTGACATAACTTAGGGAAAAAGTAGTTCGTTGCTGTTGTTTGTTGCTCTAAAAATGTCTAGACTAACCCTGGAAATGGTTTGCTTTCTATGGTTCTGAAGTCCCTGCATGAGCTGTATTGGAGCACATCAATGGCCTCCAGAAACATCAAGAGAATGTTTTAAATTCATAGATGATATACAGGGGGATCACCAGTGCAAGAGACAGTTCCTACTCTTGTTTTGGTTGCTTTTTCATAGAATCATTAAGGGTGGAAACAACTTTCATATCATCAAGTCCAACTGTCTGCTAAACATGACAACAGTGTTTTTTGAATACCTCGGGGATGGTGATTCCACCCCATCTCTGCACATTCTGTTCCAAGGCCTCACCACTTTCTGTTTTTCTTAATATCCAATCTAAACCTCCTCTGGGACAGCTTCATCTCATTTCATCTTGTCCTGTCACTAGTCACTTTAGATTCATAGATTCATAGATATTAGGGGTTGGAAGGGACCTAGAAGATCATCTAGTCCAACCCCCCTGCCCGAGC